>WWET01006739.1:21998-39470 GCA_011038615.1 Limnodynastes dumerilii | reverse complement strand
GACTTAAAGGTAGACAATCAATGTAACAAAGCAATGAGAAAGGCAAGTCAGATGCTTGGTTGCATAGGGAGAGGAATTAGTAGCAGAAAGAGAGAAGTAGTGATGCCCCTTTATAGAACGTTGGTACGACCTCACTTAGAATACTGTGTTCAGTTCTGGAGGCCATATCTCCAGAAAGACACAAATACATTAGAGACTGTGCAAAGAAGAGCAACTAAAATGGTCCATGTCCTGTGTCACACAACATACCAAGGAAGGATAGAGGAACTAAACATGTATAGCTTGGAGCAGAGAAGGGAGAGGGGGACATGATCGCAGCTTTCACATATATCAAGGGTTGTGACCGGATAGAGGAGGGGACATTATATAAAGAGGTGTAATAGAACACGAGGTCATGGATATAGACTGGAGGGTGGTATATTTAGACGAAATATGCAGAAAAATTACTTCACTGAAAGGGTGGTTGATAAGTGGAATAGCCTCACATCTGAAGTGGTAGAGGTAACACAGTAGAACAGTGTAAACATGCTTGGGATAAATATAAGGATATCCTAAATCTTAAACTAAATAGAGAGTAAATAGAGTCTAGGGTCAGTATAGTTTTAAATAAACAACTGGGCAGACTGGATGGGCCATGTGGCTCTTATCTCCCGTCATTTTCTATGTTTTTCTGCCAGCGTGCGGTAGCAACCACCGGGGGTTGCGACCTGCTATGTGTTTGCAGCCCAGTCTATCTTACTGATTCCAGTTATATGAGAGCTAAAAAAAGAGCCAGAGGAATGAAGGAGCTTTTAATCAGTTTGTATGGCTAATTACCCACAAGCGGGTGGAGTCCTTTCAAATTATTCTTGCTAAACATTGGTCAGTTTAACAGTGGAGCCGATGCTTGCTCCCATATTACCAAAAAGACCGGAGGTGAGATTCAGATTCTTATTCCTATAGAACAGATAAGACAGGACTCAGGTTTTAAACAAGGTTGCCGACTTTTTATTTCTTCCCTCCGGAAATATTAAGAAGGAAGAAAGAGATGCTGGTATGGGGCGGAGCTAATGACATGATTTATGCAAATATCCTGGAGCCCTGTCCCTGTCCATTAACACTACTATTCATATGGTGAACTACCCTATTGTGCACCCAATTCAACTTACTGGTGATTTTTTAAAATAAATAAAATGTATTGCGCCATAAAAAGAGAGAGAGACAGAGACAGAGAGGAAAGAGAGAAAGAGAGCAGAAAGAGAGAGAGACAGAGAGGAGAGAGAGAAAGAGATAGAGAGACAGAAGAGAGAGAGAGACAGAGAAAGAGAGACTCCTCTAATGCAAAGTGAGTCTACACTCAATTAACAAAAACGCACATTCACTTATTCTTTAGTGTTCAAAGTCAAGTTTATTTTGAAAGAGAAATTAACACACAATACCATAACACTCAAGAATTAATAAAGAGGGCTACAGCAAAGATTTTTTTTTACTATATTATTTCTCTTTTCTACTACAAAAGGTGACATATGCAGTAACTATCGCTAAATGACAACAAACATACATAAAGATTATAATTCTTGTACATGCGGTAATCAAGTACATGCAATTGGTTTACCGTCTATATGAACTCTCTGGTGTGCAACATATTTATCTTTCTGGGTGAAGCACATCCCACATTCAGAACATATAAACGGCTTCTCATCTATGTGAAGTTTTTGATGAGCGACATAAGTTGCTTTTTGTGTAAAACATTTCCCACATTCGGTACATTTAAAGGGTTTTTCATCTGCATGAATTAACTGGTGTCTTGCAAGGTAAACTTTAGCACTAAAGCATTTCCCACATTCAGGACACGGAAAGGGTTTCTCCCCTGTGTGGATTCTTTGATGTACAACACAACTTGCCTTCTGGGTGAAACATTTCCCGCAATGTGTACACACAAACGGTTTCTCGCCTGTGTGTATTCTCTGATGGGCAACAAAACTAGCTTTTTGAGTGAAACACTTGCCACATTCCGAACATTTAAACGGTTTCTCGTCTGTGTGTATTCTTTGATGAGCATTATAACTTGCTTTCTGGGTGAAACATTTCCCACACTCCAAACATTTAAAGGGTTTGATATCTGTGTGAATTAATTGATGTCTGACGAGATATACCTTCGAACTAAACCTTTTCCCACACTGACAACATTCAAATGGCTTCTCACCTGTGTGAATTCTTTGATGCACAATACAACTTGCATTCTGGGTAAAGCATTTCCCACAGTGAGCGCATACAAAGGGTTTCTCCCCTGTGTGGACTCTCTGGTGTGCCACATAGCCAGCTTTTTGTGTAAACCTTTTCCCACATTCCGAACACTCAAATGGTTTCTGACCTGTGTGAATAATCTGATGTCTAACAAGGTATATCTTACATGTAAAGCATTTTCCACACTCAGTGCACAGAAATGGTTTCTGATCTGCATGAATACGCCGATGGACAATAAGATTCGAGGCACTGGTGAAACACTTTCCACATACAGAACACACAAATGGTTTCTCTCCTGTGTGGGTTCTTTGATGTGAAACAAAGCTAGCTTTTTGCGTAAAACATTTCCCACACACAGAACATGCATAAGGTTTTTCTCCTGTGTGAATTCTTTGATGTATTATACGATTTGCAGCGTTGGTAAAACATTTCCCACAATCAGAACAGGGAAATGGTTTCTCTCCTGTGTGAGTTCTTTGATGTTCATCAAAACTTTTCTTAAGTCTAAAACATTTCCCACAAGCAGAACACTCAAAGGGCTTCTCACCTGTATGAATTCTCTGATGAACAACACAGCTTGCTTTCTGAGTAAAACACTTACCACACTGATTGCACACAAATGGTTTCTCACCCGTGTGGACCCTTTGATGTGCGAGATAACTTGCTTTTTGGGAGAAACATTTTCCACACTGAGTGCACACAAATGGTTTCTCCCCTGTGTGTATTCTCTGGTGTGTAATGTAACTGGCTTTCTGGGAGAAACATTTCCCACACTCAGAACACATGAATGGTTTCTCTCCTGTGTGAATTCTCTGGTGAGCAATATAATTAGCTTTTTGTGCAAAACATCTCCCACAATCGTCACACTTAAAGGGTTTCTCATCGGCATGTATTCTCAGATGTGCCATATATCCTGCTTTCTGGGAAAATCGTTTTCCACATTCCGTACACTGGAAGGGTTTCTCACCCTTGTGGATTAGCTGATGCCTAACAAGATATATTTTAGAGCTAAAACATTTTCCACAATCCGAACACCCAAAGGGCTTTTCCCCTGTGTGAATCCTCTGATGGACTATGCAACTTGCTTTTTGGGCAAAACACTTTCCACACTGAGAACATACAAACGGTTTCTCCCCTGTGTGAATCCTCTGATGGACAATGCAACTCGCTTTTTGAGCAAAACATTTTCCACATTGTGAACAAACAAAGGGTTTCTCTCCTGTGTGAATTCTCTCATGTGCGAGGTAACTTGCCTTCTGTGTAAAGCATTTACCACACAGGGCACAAACAAAAGGTTTCTCTCCTGTGTGTATTCTTTGATGAGTAAGGTAACTTGCTTTCTGTGTAAAGCATTTACCACACAGATTACACACAAATGGTTTTTCACCTGTGTGTACTCTCTGGTGTGCAATGTAACTTGCTTTCTGGGTGAAACATTTACCACAATCTGTGCACTTAAATGGCTTTTCCTCAGTGTGAATTCTCTGATGGGCATTATAACTAGCTTTCTGAGAGAAACACTTTCCACAATCAAAGCAAGCAAAGGGTTTCTCCCCTGTGTGAGTCATTTGATGTCTAACCAGATATATCTTAGAGCTAAAGGTTTTTCCACAATCAGAGCACTGAAAGGGTTTTTCACCAGTGTGAATCCTCTGATGCACAATACAACTTGCTTTCTGGGAAAAACATTTCCCACAATGGGAACAGATGAATGGTTTTTCCCCGGTGTGTATTCTCTGATGTGCAAGGTAACTTGCTTTCTGGGTAAAACATTTACCACAATGGGAACAAGCAAAGGGCTTTTCTCCAGTGTGAATCATACGATGCCTAACCAGATAGACTTTAGAACTAAAACATTTACCACATTCAAAGCAGACAAAAGGTTTCTCACCTGTGTGAATTCTCTGATGTACAATGCAACTTGCTTTCTGGGTAAATCTCTTTCCACACTGAAAACACACAAATGGTTTCTCCCCTGTGTGAATTCTCTGATGAGAAAGGTAACTTGCTTTCTGGGTAAAACATTTTCCACACTGAGAACACACAAATGGTTTTTCACCTGTATGAATTCTCTGGTGCACTAAGCGGTTCCCAGCACTGCTAAAACATTTTCCACAATCAGAACATGGAAATGGCTTCTCATTTTCATGAATTCTTAAATGTCTAGTGAGATAAAGGCTAGAAATAAAACATTTTCCACATTCGGAACACACATACGGCTTCTTGTCTGTGTGAGTTTTCCTATGAACAATGAGATCTGAGGCACTTACAAAACATTTCTCACATTCAGTACAAGAAAATGTGTTGTTCCCTCTGTGAAGTTTCTGATGTTTAATGAAACCTAACTTTGAAGTAAAGAGATTGCCACATACTGGACATACAAAGTGTTTCTGGTCTTTGTGAATGAACTCGTGTTTTAAAAGTTCCGATTCATAAGCAAATGATTTCCCACCATCAAAACAAGCAAATACGTTTTCTCTGTGAAATATGTTCTCGTGCTTTACAAGACCAGCGTTCATTAAGGACAAATTGAGTGGTTTGTCTTCATGATCGTTTCTTTGGTTATAATGAGTTGCAGAATATTCCGTCCATGGGTTGAATTTGTGCGGAGACATATGCAAAGAAAGAAATCCGTTTTGCTCCTCTGACTTTATTCTGACAGGTATTATTGAAGCCTTGCTTCTGGTGATCCTGCAAGTATAACCTTGGTTTTTTAAAGTATCTTCTGTTACCCGGTCCAATGGAAGGTAGCGGAGCGATTTTTTGCCGGAAATATTTTTATTCAAGGACGGCTCTGCTGTAAAAAATAATAAATAAACATTTTATAAATTTAATAAAAAAAACAAAAACAAACAAAAAAACATTTTGTGTCAAGCTGCCATGGTGCAGGGTTCATTCTCATCCAAGAAAATATGTGGAATAATTTTCCCCATATCATTGTTCAGAGGGTGATCTGTTTTCCCTTTCATAATCTATAATGTATTTGGTGGTTGAAATTTTAGACTGTATTCTTTTCTTATGTGAAAACATTCTTCAATGTGTATATATGTTGTAATAACTATTGGGTCAGAATTAAACCTTCTATTTTCATACGACTGTAACCCTGAGCATAGATTTAGGGGCATCAACTTGTGTTGGGACACTATGCAGACATTCATGTCTTAAGTTTCTCAACTCAAGACAGGGGGAAATCCTAGTGTGGAGGTCCAGATGGGTACAAGGAGAAAGGAAATGCCTATATTGTATACTGAGAAAGGAAATGCCTATATTGTATACTGAGAAATGAAATGCCTATATTGTGTACTGAGAAAGGAAATGTATATATTGTATACTGAGAAAAGAAATGCCTGTATTGTATACTGAGAAAGGAAATGCATATATTGTATACTGTAAAAAGGAAATGTATATATTGTATACTGAGAAAGGAAATGCCTATACTGTAAACTGAGAAATGAAATGTATATATTGTATACTGAGAAATGAAATGCATATATTGTATACTGAGAAAGGAAATGCATATATTGTACACAGAGAAAGGAAATGCATATATTGTATACTGAGAAAGGAAATGCATATATTGTATACTGAGAAAGGAAATGCATATATTGTATACTGAGAAAGGAAATGCATATATTGTATACTGAGAAAGGAAATGCATATATTGTATACTGAGAAAGGAAATGCATATATTGTATACTGAGAAAGGAAATGCATATATTGTATACTGAGAAAGGAAATGGTTATATTGTATACTGAGAAAGGAAATGGTTATATTGTATACTGAGAAAGGAAATGTATATATTGTATACTGAGAAAGGAAATGTATATACTGTACACTGAGAAAGGAAATGCATATATTGTATACTGAGAAAGGAAATGGTTATATTGTATACTGAGAAAGGAAATGTATATATTGTATACTGAGAAAGGAAATGTATATACTGTACACTGAGAAAGGAAATGCATATATTGTATACTGAGAAAGGAAATGTATATATTGTATACTGAGAAAGGAAATGTATATATTGTGTAAAGAGAAAGGAAATGTATATATTGTATACTGAGAAATTAAATGCCTATATTGTACACAGAGAAAGGAAATGCATATATTGTACACTGAGAAAGGAAATGGTTATATTCTATACTGAGAAAGGAAATGCTTATATTGTATACTGAGAAAGGAAATGCCTATATTGTATACTGAGAAAGGAAATGTATATACTGTATACTGAGAAAGGAAATGCATATATTGTATACTGAGAAAGGAAATGCATATATTGTATACTGAGAAAGGAAATGCATATATTGTATACTGAGAAAGGAAATGCATATATTGTATACTGAGAAAGGAAATGCATATATTGTATACTGAGAAAGGAAATGCATATATTGTATACTGAGAAAGGAAATGCATATATTGTATACTGAGAAAGGAAATGCATATATTGTATACTGAGAAAGGAAATGCATATATTGTATACTGAGAAAGGAAATGGTTATATTGTATACTGAGAAAGGAAATGGTTATATTGTATACTGAGAAAGGAAATGTATATATTGTATACTGAGAAAGGAAATGCATATATTGTATACTGAGAAAAAGGCAACGCTTTCTTGTGAACTCAGCCCCGCCTCTTTGAGTGTTGATTGGTTGGAATGCATTCTCATTGGGTAGCATGGATGCTTATGTATGCGCAATATGTGAGTCAGCCCGAAATACAACTGACACACAGAAATGGAAAGCCAAGATGAACTAATATATATATATAATATAGGACCAGATCAGTGAACAGCATATTCCATATAATAGCTTCCGCAACAGAGGCTAACGGACATTTCTATCCTAATTTCTGCACAAAGAACAGTGCTCTCCCCCCTGCACCCCTACATGTGGAAGGGATTAGCCGTTACTGTACAATTACCATAGCTATCCCCTCCCACACGACACGTGAGCTATCCCCACCCACACGACACGTGAGCTATCCCCTCCCACACGACACGTGAGCTATCCCCACCCACACGACACGTGAGCTATCCCCACCCACACGACACGTGAGCTATCCCCTCCCACACGACACGTGAGCTATCCCCACCCACACGACACGTGAGCTATCCCCACCCACACGACACGTGAGCTATCCCCTCCCACACGACACGTGAGCTATCCCCACCCACACGACACGTGAGCTATCCCCACCCACACGACACGTGAGCTATCCCCTCCCACACGACACGTGAGCTATCCCCACCCACACGACACGTGAGCTATCCCCACCCACACGACACGTGAGCTATCCCCTCCCACACGACACGTGAGCTATCCCCACCCACACGACACGTGAGCTATCCCCACCCACACGACACGTGAGCTATCCCCTCCCACACGACACGTGAGCTATCCCCACCCACACGACACGTGAGCTATCCCCACCCACACGACACGTGAGCTATCCCCTCCCACACGACACGTGAGCTATCCCCACCCACACGACACGTGAGCTATCCCCACCCACACGACACGTGAGCTATCCCCTCCCACACGACACGTGAGCTATCCCCACCCACACGACACGTGAGCTATCCCCACCCACACGACACGTGAGCTATCCCCTCCCACACGACACGTGAGCTATCCCCACCCACACGACACGTGAGCTATCCCCACCCACACGACACGTGAGCTATCCCCTCCCACACGACACGTGAGCTATCCCCACCCACACGACACGTGAGCTATCCCCACCCACACGACACGTGAGCTATCCCCTCCCACACGACACGTGAGCTATCCCCACCCACACGACACGTGAGCTATCCCCACCCACACGACACGTGAGCTATCCCCTCCCACACGACACGTGAGCTATCCCCACCCACACGACACGTGAGCTATCCCCACCCACACGACACGTGAGCTATCCCCTCCCACACGACACGTGAGCTATCCCCACCCACACGACACGTGAGCTATCCCCACCCACACGACACGTGAGCTATCCCCTCCCACACGACACGTGAGCTATCCCCACCCACACGACACGTGAGCTATCCCCACCCACACGACACGTGAGCTATCCCCTCCCACACGACACGTGAGCTATCCCCACCCACACGACACGTGAGCTATCCCCACCCACACGACACGTGAGCTATCCCCTCCCACACGACACGTGAGCTATCCCCACCCACACGACACGTGAGCTATCCCCACCCACACGACACGTGAGCTATCCCCTCCCACACGACACGTGAGCTATCCCCACCCACACGACACGTGAGCTATCCCCACCCACACGACACGTGAGCTATCCCCTCCCACACGACACGTGAGCTATCCCCACCCACACGACACGTGAGCTATCCCCACCCACACGACACGTGAGCTATCCCCTCCCACACGACACGTGAGCTATCCCCACCCACACGACACGTGAGCTATCCCCACCCACACGACACGTGAGCTATCCCCTCCCACACGACACGTGAGCTATCCCCACCCACACGACACGTGAGCTATCCCCACCCACACGACACGTGAGCTATCCCCTCCCACACGACACGTGAGCTATCCCCACCCACACGACACGTGAGCTATCCCCACCCACACGACACGTGAGCTATCCCCTCCCACACGACACGTGAGCTATCCCCACCCACACGACACGTGAGCTATCCCCACCCACACGACACGTGAGCTATCCCCTCCCACACGACACGTGAGCTATCCCCACCCACACGACACGTGAGCTATCCCCACCCACACGACACGTGAGCTATCCCCTCCCACACGACACGTGAGCTATCCCCACCCACACGACACGTGAGCTATCCCCACCCACACGACACGTGAGCTATCCCCTCCCACACGACACGTGAGCTATCCCCACCCACACGACACGTGAGCTATCCCCACCCACACGACACGTGAGCTATCCCCTCCCACACGACACGTGAGCTATCCCCACCCACACGACACGTGAGCTATCCCCACCCACACGACACGTGAGCTATCCCCTCCCACACGACACGTGAGCTATCCCCACCCACACGACACGTGAGCTATCCCCACCCACACGACACGTGAGCTATCCCCTCCCACACGACACGTGAGCTATCCCCACCCACACGACACGTGAGCTATCCCCACCCACACGACACGTGAGCTATCCCCTCCCACACGACACGTGAGCTATCCCCACCCACACGACACGTGAGCTATCCCCACCCACACGACACGTGAGCTATCCCCTCCCACACGACACGTGAGCTATCCCCACCCACACGACACGTGAGCTATCCCCACCCACACGACACGTGAGCTATCCCCTCCCACACGACACGTGAGCTATCCCCACCCACACGACACGTGAGCTATCCCCACCCACACGACACGTGAGCTATCCCCTCCCACACGACACGTGAGCTATCCCCACCCACACGACACGTGAGCTATCCCCACCCACACGACACGTGAGCTATCCCCTCCCACACGACACGTGAGCTATCCCCACCCACACGACACGTGAGCTATCCCCACCCACACGACACGTGAGCTATCCCCTCCCACACGACACGTGAGCTATCCCCACCCACACGACACGTGAGCTATCCCCACCCACACGACACGTGAGCTATCCCCTCCCACACGACACGTGAGCTATCCCCACCCACACGACACGTGAGCTATCCCCACCCACACGACACGTGAGCTATCCCCTCCCACACGACACGTGAGCTATCCCCACCCACACGACACGTGAGCTATCCCCACCCACACGACACGTGAGCTATCCCCTCCCACACGACACGTGAGCTATCCCCACCCACACGACACGTGAGCTATCCCCACCCACACGACACGTGAGCTATCCCCTCCCACACGACACGTGAGCTATCCCCACCCACACGACACGTGAGCTATCCCCACCCACACGACACGTGAGCTATCCCCTCCCACACGACACGTGAGCTATCCCCACCCACACGACACGTGAGCTATCCCCACCCACACGACACGTGAGCTATCCCCTCCCACACGACACGTGAGCTATCCCCACCCACACGACACGTGAGCTATCCCCACCCACACGACACGTGAGCTATCCCCTCCCACACGACACGTGAGCTATCCCCACCCACACGACACGTGAGCTATCCCCACCCACACGACACGTGAGCTATCCCCTCCCACACGACACGTGAGCTATCCCCACCCACACGACACGTGAGCTATCCCCACCCACACGACACGTGAGCTATCCCCTCCCACACGACACGTGAGCTATCCCCACCCACACGACACGTGAGCTATCCCCACCCACACGACACGTGAGCTATCCCCTCCCACACGACACGTGAGCTATCCCCACCCACACGACACGTGAGCTATCCCCACCCACACGACACGTGAGCTATCCCCTCCCACACGACACGTGAGCTATCCCCACCCACACGACACGTGAGCTATCCCCACCCACACGACACGTGAGCTATCCCCTCCCACACGACACGTGAGCTATCCCCACCCACACGACACGTGAGCTATCCCCACCCACACGACACGTGAGCTATCCCCTCCCACACGACACGTGAGCTATCCCCACCCACACGACACGTGAGCTATCCCCACCCACACGACACGTGAGCTATCCCCTCCCACACGACACGTGAGCTATCCCCACCCACACGACACGTGAGCTATCCCCACCCACACGACACGTGAGCTATCCCCTCCCACACGACACGTGAGCTATCCCCACCCACACGACACGTGAGCTATCCCCACCCACACGACACGTGAGCTATCCCCTCCCACACGACACGTGAGCTATCCCCACCCACACGACACGTGAGCTATCCCCACCCACACGACACGTGAGCTATCCCCTCCCACACGACACGTGAGCTATCCCCACCCACACGACACGTGAGCTATCCCCACCCACACGACACGTGAGCTATCCCCTCCCACACGACACGTGAGCTATCCCCACCCACACGACACGTGAGCTATCCCCACCCACACGACACGTGAGCTATCCCCTCCCACACGACACGTGAGCTATCCCCACCCACACGACACGTGAGCTATCCCCACCCACACGACACGTGAGCTATCCCCTCCCACACGACACGTGAGCTATCCCCACCCACACGACACGTGAGCTATCCCCACCCACACGACACGTGAGCTATCCCCTCCCACACGACACGTGAGCTATCCCCACCCACACGACACGTGAGCTATCCCCACCCACACGACACGTGAGCTATCCCCTCCCACACGACACGTGAGCTATCCCCACCCACACGACACGTGAGCTATCCCCACCCACACGACACGTGAGCTATCCCCTCCCACACGACACGTGAGCTATCCCCACCCACACGACACGTGAGCTATCCCCACCCACACGACACGTGAGCTATCCCCTCCCACACGACACGTGAGCTATCCCCACCCACACGACACGTGAGCTATCCCCACCCACACGACACGTGAGCTATCCCCTCCCACACGACACGTGAGCTATCCCCACCCACACGACACGTGAGCTATCCCCACCCACACGACACGTGAGCTATCCCCTCCCACACGACACGTGAGCTATCCCCACCCACACGACACGTGAGCTATCCCCACCCACACGACACGTGAGCTATCCCCTCCCACACGACACGTGAGCTATCCCCACCCACACGACACGTGAGCTATCCCCACCCACACGACACGTGAGCTATCCCCTCCCACACGACACGTGAGCTATCCCCACCCACACGACACGTGAGCTATCCCCACCCACACGACACGTGAGCTATCCCCTCCCACACGACACGTGAGCTATCCCCACCCACACGACACGTGAGCTATCCCCACCCACACGACACGTGAGCTATCCCCTCCCACACGACACGTGAGCTATCCCCACCCACACGACACGTGAGCTATCCCCACCCACACGACACGTGAGCTATCCCCTCCCACACGACACGTGAGCTATCCCCACCCACACGACACGTGAGCTATCCCCACCCACACGACACGTGAGCTATCCCCTCCCACACGACACGTGAGCTATCCCCACCCACACGACACGTGAGCTATCCCCACCCACACGACACGTGAGCTATCCCCTCCCACACGACACGTGAGCTATCCCCACCCACACGACACGTGAGCTATCCCCACCCACACGACACGTGAGCTATCCCCTCCCACACGACACGTGAGCTATCCCCACCCACACGACACGTGAGCTATCCCCACCCACACGACACGTGAGCTATCCCCTCCCACACGACACGTGAGCTATCCCCACCCACACGACACGTGAGCTATCCCCACCCACACGACACGTGAGCTATCCCCTCCCACACGACACGTGAGCTATCCCCACCCACACGACACGTGAGCTATCCCCACCCACACGACACGTGAGCTATCCCCTCCCACACGACACGTGAGCTATCCCCACCCACACGACACGTGAGCTATCCCCACCCACACGACACGTGAGCTATCCCCTCCCACACGACACCAACCTAACCTTAAGACTCCCCTCCCTGCAGCCTGACCCTAAGACTCCCTTCCCTGCAGCCTAACCCTAAGACCCCCCTCCCCACAGCCTAACCATAAGACTCCTCTCCCTGCAGCCTAACCCTAAGACTCCCCTCCCCACAGCCTCACCCTTAGACTCCCCGCAGCCTTTCTAACAATTAAAGTTATCACATTTGTTTCTTTCACCCAATTTACCAGCGCTGCTGATTCTGACGTTTACTCTAAAACAGC
This sequence comes from Limnodynastes dumerilii, assembly GCA_011038615.1. NCBI lineage: Eukaryota > Metazoa > Chordata > Amphibia > Anura > Limnodynastidae > Limnodynastes > Limnodynastes dumerilii. The sequence continues at coordinate 26,455 of WWET01006739.1, read as the reverse complement.
CATTTCTGGCCAGAGACGGACAACGTGCTGAGTACCACCTGACAGTTGCCCACGTACCACCAGGGTTGAGAAACCCTGCTATAAATATATATTATCCTATGTATCAGAATGGAGATCACTCACCGGCACCTGAATCTTCTGGAATCTCCCTTTGCTTGGAACTCTTTAAATATGGCTCCTCTCCTCGCTCAATCTCTGACACTATAGGAGGTTTGACACTCTCCCAACCTTACAAGAAAAAGTTAAATTCATAAATGACTTTATTTCACACCCAACAGCTTACATTATACAACATATCATTACAAAAACCTTTCTCTGAGTGTACTGCATTGTTCAACACAAAGAATAATATTAAACAAAGCAAGCTCTAAAAATGCAATGCCATTCATTATAAAAATATTATAACATTATAATAATATTTTTGGGCTCCAGGACTTTCAAAACCTCACTAGGCCATTGCAGGGAATGCAAATGCCTGAAATGCAGTGACGAGCACAGTGATACACAACCAGCGCTTTATCCAAATACACATTGGACTACATCCTAAGTGTATGTGAGTGCAATGTTGCGAGCTCAGTTAAACTGCCGGCACTTAAGTGTCGATGGACTTAACTGATCAGCACTTTTAGGAATAAGAGACCAGGGGACACAATGGAAGAGTAAGCATGGACAGAGCAGAGAAGAGAGCAGGGTCAGAGCAGAGGAGAAAGCAAGGACAGAGCGGAAGAGAAAGTGGGGACAGAGTGGAAAGTGAGTATGGACAGAGAAGAGGAGAGAGCAGGGTCAGAGCGGAGGAAAGAGTAGGGACAGAGAGGAAGAGAAAGCGGGTACAGAGCAGAGAAGAGAGCAGGGTCAGGGCGGAAGAGAAATTGTGGACAAAGGGGAAGAGAAAGCGGGGACAGAGCAGAAAGTAAGTATGGACAGAGAAGAGGAGAGAACGGGGACAAAGCAGAGGAGAGAGCAGTGACAGAACGGGGACAAAGCAGAGGAGAGAGTGGGGACAGAGCAGAGTATAGTGGGGACAGAACAGAGGAGAGAGCGGAGACAGAGCAAAGGAGAGAGTGGGGACAGAGCAGAGTATAGTGGAGACAGAACAGAGAAGAGATCGGGGACAGAACAGAGAAGAGAACGGGGACAGAACAGAGGAGAGAGCAGGGACAGAGCAGAGGAGAGAGCAGGGACAGAGCAGAGTAGACACCGGGTGAGAGCAGGAGAGAGCAGGAACAGAGCAGAGAAGAGAGCAGGGACAGAGCAGAGGAGACACCGGGTGAGAGCAGAGAAGAAAGTGTGGACAGAGCAGATGAGAGAGCAAGGACAGAGCTGTGTCATAGCCCACTGGAACCGCACCCCAGTCATAGCCCACTGCAACCGCCCCACTGTCATAGCCCGCTGCAAATGGTGGAATTTGATCATTCTGTTACGATCACAGATTTGGGAGATGTGCACATGGATCTTTTCCTGGCAGGAGCGGTCAGAAAATGCCCAACTCCTTATCTGATGTTTAATTTTAATGAATTAAACAGGAAAACTGACGCACTTCACTGACACCTGAATGCAAACTGCTTATAGGCTAACATTATTCATGGACAGCAACTTCAAAGAACCAATCCATTCCCTTATATTGGATATATATTCTTAAAAAGGCACAGGAAGAGTCCAGTGTTATTATTATTATCGCTTATTTATGTAGCGCCTCAAATTGTCTGCAGCGCTTTAACGAGAACATCAGACATTCACATCAGTCCCTAACCCTATTGGAACTACATACAAACACATTCATACACACACACACATACACACAGACACTAGGGCAACCAATTAACCCACCAGCATGTTCTTTTAGTGTGGGAGGAAACCGGAGCACCCAACGGAAACCCAAACAGACACAGGGAGAACATACAAACTCCACACAGATAACGCCTCGTCCTGGAATTGAACTCATGACCTCAGCGCTGTGAGACACAAGTGCCACTCACCGAACCACCGTGCTGCCCCATGTTAAAAGAGTACCAGCATCATGGATGCCCTTAGGCCATTCTATCTAGTCTGAAGTGTGAGAACAGAGGAGCTTTGTGGCAGAGACCGACTTTCAGACGCATTTCACGGTTTTCATCTTTGACTAAGCAGGCAAATCACAAACTCCTTGTGATGTAGGATTGATCGAGTGGCTAGAAGCTGCTATGCTTCGATTGCACTACAGTAAATAGTGGTGTTATAAATGCTATGTGGACCTCTCCTTTCCACTCCTGCACACTGTAACGTTCATCTCCAGGATACTCCCCACTTCCTGGCTGCAGCCTCCAGACCTTGCAGCTAGATCGCTGGGCGTTGTGTAGAGCATTTTAGCCAGTGTGAGTATGGTCACAGGACTGTATTCAGAGAACTCTTTCCTTGAAGGAACGCAATTATACACACGGCTGGTGAAGGCCACACCCCCTCACACCCATGACACGCCCCTCTCTCACCGTGCTGTCGGTGACTTCCGCCTCCATAGACCACTTGTAACTTTCCGTGAGCCCGTGCGTGCGATTCATGATAGTCGCGCCCACACATCTTCATTTAAATGCCATCCTCCACCGCATTTCCGGACGTATGAACCCAAGCGCGATTCACAAGTCCGTCCGTGAGGCACTTACGTGCGTATAGTCTACACTACGTAAAATAAGTTACTACACATGCGCAGTTGAAACGTACATAAAAATACGCACAGAACTCGCCGTAAAAACGGTTCTCTGAATACGGCCCACGGTCTACATATAAAGAAAGTCACTTTGTTGACTCTCTAATTCACGCTCAGTGCCCACAATTTATATTCTGGCGTTAAATGTTTTAGAACCGTGAAAAATGGTTTCCGCCTTTTGTATGTACATCCCCGTGTTTATGAACAGCTACAGGGAACTGCAGGCGGTATTTCAAAATTTGAGGCGCTAAACGGAGCCATTCTGGGCTTTGAGGTATTAAAGGCTTTCACATTCGGAAGTCTGGATTCAGTCCTTTATTACGAATCGCAGAGGATCATGGGTAGATTCATGCCACAAGATACCTGTCATCACCTTGGAGGGGACTTTACCATCTCCTAAGTTCATTATGACGCGTTTCACTGGTGTCTATAGGTTGCTGTCCTCTGAGTAACAGTGGATAGACTAGACCCAGGGCACAGACGTATTGAAGGAAATGCCGTCTGCTACAGATTGTTTATCTTTAATGCAATTTATTTCATTTTTCATTCACTTGGCAGTTATTCTGTTTCCTCTTACAAGCTTCAGCACTTCCATCAAACCTCTTACTTTGTCACAGCCTATAACGTCCCTGTCCTAACCAATCCAAGCCATGGGCCAGATTTACTAAGCTACGGGTTTGGAAAAGTGGAGATGTGGCCCATGGCAACCAATCAGATACTAGCTCTCACTTTCTGTTTACATACTAGAGAATGTCAGCTAGAATCTGATTGGTTGCTATGGGCAACATCTCCACTTTTCCAAACCCGCAGCTTAGTAAATCTGGCCCCATTGTTTTAGCTATCCCTTATACACAAGTGTCCACCTTCTATTCTCTCCACACTTGACCGGAATCACACCTAAGGGAGGGAGCGTTGGTGATTCTCTATGCGTAGTTTCCCTATTTAGGAGTTAAGATTGCCAATGACACTCGTAAGTTCCATTAGGCACCTAAAAAAATGGGGGGGGGGACTGGACATATAGGTGCGGATACATGAGTATCCCCACCTACGGACTTCACACTGCAGTGTGAATCTGGACCATTGTCTGTACATGGCCCCACTTCTCCCTTTAGTCCCGTTCTCCCTATTTCTTCTTCCCTCTGTGCACAAATAGTTTGGACCAGATTCAGAGTCTAAAAATAAGAGATGAAAGTTACACCCGGGCAAAACCATGTTTATTTCAGGGGGAGTCAAAGTAATGTTATTGTTTGCATGCAGGGAAAATATTTAGCTTTTGCATATTGCACAGATACTGACCAGCATCACCTCTCATCTATAATACTATTATTTTATATGACGGCGGCGCGTAAGCGTAAGATCGGCATTTCAGCCGATCTGCGCATGCGCCGGGCAGATGTCCGTAGCAGCGCCGTAGGGACGCTGGAGGGATTATTACACACATACTGACCAGCATCACCTCTCATCTCTAATACTATTATATTATTACACACATAGGGCCTGATCCAGAACAAGTCCTAGCGACGGCTGGCGTAAGCGTAAGATCTGCTTTTCAGCAGATGTTGCCCGGCGTCGCTACGGCAATGCCCGATCGTGGATCGGACGTCCGTAGCAGCGCCGTAGGTTCAGGTTAGTGTAGGTGGGCGGGGGGAGGTAGTTAAATGAGGGTGGGAAGGCGGGCTAGGCGGCCATACGCTCCTGTGCGAGCCAGCGTAAGGAAGGGGCCATACGCCCGCACAGGGGGGAGTGTCGGGGGAAGTGAACGCTGGTACGCTGTGCT
>WWET01006739.1:10255-21415 GCA_011038615.1 Limnodynastes dumerilii | reverse complement strand
AGGGTACCCTTCAGCCGGCGAAAGCAAGGGAAAATACGGCCGCACAGGGGGAGTGTCGGGGAGAGTAGACGCCGATACGCTGTGCTTTAGTAATCACAGCGCATCGGTGTAGTTCTGGATCAGGCCCATACTGACCAGCGTTACTATTACACTGTTATTTATCACCTCTCCTCTCTAATACTATTATATTTTTATTATTATTATATTATTACACAGATACTGACCAGCTTCACTATTACACTGTTATTTATACTTTTATTAGGAGACATCACCTCTCACCTCTCATCTCTAATACTATTATATTATTACACAGATACTGACCAGCGTTACTATTACACTGTTATTTATCATCTCTCATCTCTAATACTATTATGTTATTACACAGACACTGACCAGCTTCACTATTACATGGTTATTTAGTCTTGGGCAGGGAAACATACTATTTGCAACAAGTGAAATTTTACTCCCCCTGAAATCAATATAGTTTCGCCCAGGTGTATCTTTCCTTTCATCTTCAAACTCGGAATCAAGACCTTTGTCCTCTTTCACCTTTGTTACTGTCCCTCAAACTGTATTTTAAATCAGATCACCTAAGCAGACTATCAGTCATCATTTCCCCTGCCCTGAACTCCATCCCAACAATACCTTGGCAACTTTTATCCTTTTCTATAATTAGTCCTCTCTATCTCAAAATAGTGATCTCTACACTGACCAGGAATTTTCATACCTCTGACCTCAACCCCCTTTTTCCTAGGCGTTACAGATGCCGCACACCAGGTGCTGAGCCTGACTGGGGCGAGTTCTTTGCAAGAGCACCCTATGGTGGAGATAGGCTTGCGCTACTGCAGCCCAGCAGGTCGCAGCCCAAAAAGTAGTGAGGACAGTTTAGGAGTCAGGTATCACAACTTGACAGGACTGAGGTATCCCAACTGAGGTATTTTGGGAAACATTAGAAACCCAGGGGGTTATTCTTCATACTGGAGTGATATATAGACCAATAAACCAATAGACTAATAACAAGAATGATTCCAGAACCCAGGAACCCAGACTAGGATCGTTTCCAGAACACATACAACAGCTTCCCGGAGAGGACTGGGACAGGTACTGGGAGACCAGGGCAGGTGCAGTGGGGTGATTACAAAAGATAATACAGATATTGGGTAACAGGGAATTACTACACATAAAGGGGTAAAAGCAGAAGTAATAAGAACCAAGGTTAGAGGGACAAACACAGAGGTAAGACGAAAGCAGGAAGCCAGGTAATAAACACAGGTACCAGGGATAAGCAGAGGTACAGGACATATACAACAAATCGCAAGACAAAAAAGTCTAGAGCCCTGCAGAGAGCAGAAATATCAGCAAGAACACAAGGCAATAGAACAGCAGATAAGAGCATGAACTGGACAAGGATACTAAGCTGGAGGCAACCTGACAAAATGGCTAGAGCAAAGGGAGAGATCTCTGTAGCTCTATGATATTAGAACAGCATTCAGATTGCTTAGCAACAGCCAGCAGAACAGAATACCAGCTACCAGTGAGAGTTATATCCTGACTCCCTAATAACAGCCAGGATCTGCTCAATCAGCCAATGATGAAAGAGGTCATACCACAGTGGTATGTAGCATTAAGTCTATTCTCCTTGTCACCTTGATTCTGTCCTACTCTGGACCCAACTCCTCTCATCTTATCTTGCTATGATCTAGCTGTATCTCTCTAAAATACCCATCGTAACCCCCAATCTCCAAACTCTCTCCAATTTCTAATTTTACAACCCCAAGCTACCAACACTTGACATCTTTGATTATCTATTTGCTTCCTTCCTTCACAGGTTGTGGTCACTGTCATCAATATTGGTACTTCCCTTTTCCCTTCCCTCTTCTTCAAACTCTGAAACTGCCTATACACATGTCACTAATGATCCAGGCAATAAACACAGATACCAAGGAAGCAGATAGAGAGGCAGGTCAATGAACAAAGAATTCTGCTAGGCACCAGCTGAGACCTATTAATCATGCTAGCACCTGCAGTAGAAGCTATGGCTGTGTTGTTTACACAGTAACCTGGCTGCTTAGCAACAGCCATGATTGCGGTCATCTAGCTTCCTGAGAGAGCCGCACCCTGGCTCCCTAATAACAGCCAGGATCTGCTCAAGCAGCCAGAGGAGAAAGTTTGTGCTGCTGTGAATATCACAGCAGCACGTAACAGTATGTTTCCTGTTTCGTCATTCTACCTTTGCTGCCAGTTCCTGCTAATACCTCCACACGCACATTGTTTCTTAGAGGATCAAATTCAAATTCCACTGTCATCTACAACCCCATCCACTACTAAGTACCCATTCCCATCTCCAAATTCTCTCTCTCGTCCATTACTCTATGCTATTTATTGCTGTCTCCTCAACGTTTTCCGTACTCTAAACTGATCGAAGGCTCTTTGACCGTCAATTAAACCCTACAATTTTCACCACACTTTAATCATACCCTAAAACCTCATTCTTTTTCATTCAGGTGTGGCAGCCCTCTTAATCCAAAATTGCTTTCACCAATTTAGCAGCTCATTCCTTACTTGATATGAAAGGTCTGATCATTCATGATTCTAAGTTGCTAACTCAATATGATGTTCTACATAGGACAGTATAGTGTGTGAAAGATGGGTCTGCTCTGGCAGGGTTGTATAAAACTGAGGGACTTTCCACCATAAAGTACTATGTCCTGTTGAGCCTAAACACATACAACAGAATATAAAACTACAGCGGTCAGTGAAAGTGCTTAACGTTCAGTTAAATCATTCACACAAACCCACAGACAAACACTTAGAAGGAAACACGATCATTGGGATGTATTCATTTATTGATATACTATAAAAGTAAATAAAAACTGCCTCAGACATTCTCAGTCACACATTTATTGATCTTGAATGGTCTCCCAGAATGCATCTGCAATATTTGAATTCAATGTGATGAGCCGAGTAACATTGCATTTAACGATCGGACAAATTTTATTGTTGAACAAATTTTCTTACCCCAACTATCTTTTGTAAAGCAACTATTTAAAAAACATGAAATCTCTCATGTACTAGCCATAAATATAAGGACATAATATAAAGTTTACCTGTGGCTCCAGGGACATTTATAGACTTGCTTTAAGAATAATTTGCAAACATTTGATAGATGAATGGAATCTTGTTCAGATGATAATCATATTGTAAGAGGTATGATGACAATGGCCGCAAACAATACAAAACAAATGACTACTCAACCACTTATCCATAGATTCTACGCAACATGGAGTCCCAATGGTTGGGATGGTTTAAACATTTGGTTTTAATAAAGAAAACATTTTGCATCTCATCATATTATCCAACTGAACCTGAAATCACTGAAAGCTGAACTTGTCCTGGAAAACAAAATGAAAATAAATGAAGGTTCTGAGACACGAGACGTTGGCGAGATGGATCAAGGTCGTCTGTCTGGAGAAGTGGTGCCATTTATATTCTGTCAGCTGTCTTCACACCGGCCTGAAAACTGCAGCGGCTGGTGTCACCATCAAACGCTACTTCTCCTTCACATCCATTCCTTGATCGCGCAGTTTGTATGGGCACCGAGTTCCTGTCGTCTTTGATGTTTTATAAATCTGCCAACTCCAAAGCTAGTTCAGGACATGTGTTATGTGATTTACAACAGGCTCAGAATCTCTCCACCTACTATTGTTTGGGAGACTAGCCGGTTACTTTCCCCACACAACATAAAGGAATTCGTTTCATGATACGGCTGTGATTTGTGGACAACATCTCATATGAAGAGACAGAAGAGCTACCAAAACACAATTACCGATGGAACTAAGGCACGCAGATGGTCTAACGTTCTAATTCTGAGCTAAGTGCAAGCTTCTGGAAGTATTTAGCAACGTAACGTAGGCAAAGGTTTCCTATGTAGCATCTAATGTGGAGCCTTGGTTGGGTTGGGTTGGGTTGGAGAGAGTTTTAACCTGGGGATAATCTAAATATATAGGACAGGATCTAACGTCTCACTCTCCCCTCATTCTCAAGCTTTTGGATTGCATTTCATCCACTTTAATACCAAATGTGTATGACTTGGTATTACTATGTACTATATAGGCTTGGCAACCATTACACTGTAATAAGGTTTACACAACATTATCAACTGTAAAAAGTACACAGAACTTCTGTAAACAGCATGATAATATCTTACCTAGAGATCGGAGGGTCTGGTAATTCTCCATCATGACCTCCCTGTAAAGTTCTTTGTCTTCATCGTTTAAACATTCCCATTCCTCCTTGGAGAAGTAAATTGCAACCTCATCGAAAGTCGACAGTTGCTCCTAGAAAAAAAGATCCCTAAGTGAATTACCCTGGAAACCCTAATACCCTATAAACCTGTAAGAGATGGAGAGGACTACTTCAGCTGCTTACACAACAGGGGCTGGATCCAGATTTAAGTAAGTGCTTGAAATTAGTTACTCCTGGGCTAAACCATGTTGATTGCAGGGGAGTCATATTTCATCTGTTGCAAACAGTATTAGAGTTGAGAGGTGATGATTCCTATCTCAAGTCTAAATAACAGTGTGATAGTAAAGCTGGTCAGTATCTGTGTGCATTAAGCAATTCAAAGATATATCTCTGCATGCAAAGAATACAATTAACTTAAGTCCCCCTGAAATCAACATGGTTTAGCCCAGAAGTAACTAATTTCAAGCTCTTACTTTCACTTTCCCAAAGAGTCAACACAAGCCCTGCAGAAGTAGTAGGTCACATTCTAAAATACTTGTCTGACAATACTCCTTTTGCATACCTGGTGTGATGTGTGTACACAATCCGGAATACTCACTACACTTTAACCTAACATTGTCGTATTGTTTTGTTAACACGTTCTGGGTCTTAAATGGTTTTTATTGTATTTTTTTATGTTTCATTAAATTTTAGTTAAAGGTGTTTTCAATTACCCTGGTAGACAAGGAGGTCAGAGGTGGCTTAATGTAGTCAATGTACAGTACGGATAGGCCCTGGCTAGTGAGACCAGTCCACATCTGAACATTGAGCACGCTCACGTTGACAGCCGACACACCACAGCCGATACAGGGCCATTGTGCAAGCACTGATCCTTCCAAACACTTTGCTGCTTATGCACTGTGCTAAAGGAATGGAGATGCTGCTTATGCACTGTGATGAAGGAATGGAGATGCTGCTTATACTGTGATAAAGGAATGGAGATGCTGCTTATGCACTGTGATGAAGGAATGGAGATGCTGCTTATGCACTGTGATGAAGGAATGGAGATGCTGCCTATGCACTGTGATAAAGGAATGGAGATGCTGCTTATGCACTGTGATAAAGGAATGGAGATGCTGCTTATGCACTGTGATGAAGGAATGGAGTTGCTGATTATACACTGTGATAAAGGAATGGAGATGCTGCTTATGCGCTGTGATGAAGGAATGGAGTTGCTGATTATGCTCTGTGATGAAGGAATGGAGATGCTGCTTATGCACTGTGATAAAGGAATGGAGATGCTGCTTATGCGCTGTGATAAAGGAATGGAGATGCTGCTTATACACTTTGATGAAGGAATGGAGATGCTGCTTATGCACTGTGATGAAGGAAAGGAGATGCTGCTTATGCACTGTGATGAAGGAATGGAGTTGCTGATTATGCTCTGTGATGAAGGAACAGAGATGCTGCTTATGCACTGTGATGAAGGAATGGAGATGATGCTTATGCACTGTGATGAAGGAATGGAGATGTTGCTTATGCACTGTGATAAAGGAATGGAGATGCTGCTTATGCTCTGTGATAAAGGAATGGAGATGATGCTTATGCACTGTGATGAAGGAATGGAGATGCTGCTTATGCTCTGTGATGAAGGAATGGAGTTGCTGCTTATGCTCTGTGATGAAGGAATGGAGTTGCTGCTTATGCTCTGTGATGAAGGAATGGAGATGCTGCTTATACACTGTGATAAAGGAATGGAGATGTTGCTTATACACTGTGATGAAGGAATGGAGATGTTGCTTATACACTGTGATAAAGGAATGGAGATGCTGCTTGTGCTGAATTAATTTTTTCCTCTTTATTTAATTTGATATGATTTACTTTTATGACTATGGACCTTTAGCGCATCTGATAGCAGGGCAGGAGCGAGTGCTAGCCGGAGGGGGAGGGATGCACAGTGTACAGCATAGGCATGTACAAACCGCTCTATCCAGACTTCCGATCCATACCCGTAAGAGAAGACGTAGAGCGAATCCTAAGATAGGCGACTTGTTGTGGATGACTATATGCGCAAGAAGAGGGGCCTCCAATGCATCTGCACGGAAGCCTAGATTCAGAATTCCGCTGGTGCTTCCGGAGCTCTGACCGCAGCGGTGGTGGCGTTCCGATGGCGAATCGTTGCGCGATCCTAAGTCAACTGGGCAGACTGGATGGGCCATGTGGCCTTATCTACTGTCACTTTCTATGTTTCTAAGTCCCGTGCATGTGAGGAAAGATCACTCAAGAAAGGAGAGATAGCAGAGAACAGAAACAAACATTCACTACGTGATCTTGCTTGGAAGTCTACTTAGAAGGGTGAAAGGGATGACGCAACGTGGTCTACCACAGACATAGACATCGCTCGGCACTCCGGGTCTTGGGAAACGGCCTGGGAATAATGGAGTCTGGAGCTTCATAGCACCTGGAATGCCTTAGGCCGCCTATGCCTGGTCTACAACATGGACTCACAATTGGTCTTCTATACTATTAGGGTAGAATCACTACTAAACAAGGAGAACTAAGACAGTAAATTTCAATACTTACCCATGCCACATAGACCAGCCTGCCGCCTCGAGTCATTATTTCCCTGCCGTACCCAGCCGCAGCAGAAAAATGGTTAATAACTCATTAATATGGATTATCATCAGTTATTTCAGGGCACTGAACATACAAGCACAACATGGCAGAGAGAGACTTCCCTACCAGTCGCCCTATGGGAGGAATTCACGGACAATGTGCGTTAGGCTCTCTTTATAAACAATAGGACGCTCTGCCCGTACATTTTATCCAGCAGCTTGTCGCGGTCTCTGTGATCTCTCTCACGTACCTGTCCGTTCAGGCGGTGAAGGTCGGTGTGATGGTTCAGAGGCTGCTCTGCGGTGGTTGTCCTGTCCATCTTCAGGACGTGTGATCGATAACAATGGATTCCCGTTGTCCCGTCACTGAGGTACATTCCCGTGGTCAGAGAGAGGTCTGAGGACTTGCCGGTTCGCGGTGTCCATTTTTCTTTACTGTGGGAGGGAAACGAGCGCATAAAACACAGAGAACAGCCCGATAACACGAGCTGGTGTATGCAAAGACATGATACAGACTGAGGAAACACATAATCAAGTCAGTGATGTCTTACCTCATGCACAGAAGACCTGGGATAGATCTGGGTACAAGCGAGGTGGATCAATAAAAGCAGATCCAGAGTTATAGAGAATCAGCAAACTCAAGATAAGTCCCATTGTGTGACATTGTTCAAGTGACAGTTATATATAAGTTGTGTCAAGGAGAGAGTCTGTGTACTAGACAGGTAACAGTGGATTGTATGTCAGCAGCGTCCACAATGTAAGAACTATACACCTTAGGGACCTTAGGGAGAGAGAGAGAGAACGAGAGAGAGAGAACGAGAGAGAGGAAGAGAGAACGAGAGAGAGGAAGAGAGAACGAGACAGAGAGAACGAGACAGAGAGAACGAGACAGAGAGAACGAGACAGAGAGAACGAGAGAGAGAGAACGAGACAGAGAGAGAGAACGAGACAGAGAGAACGAGAGAGAGAGAACGAGACAGAGAGAGAGAGAACGAGACAGAGAGAGAACGAGACAGAGAGAGAGAAAGAAAGAGGACGAGAGAGAGAAAGAAAGAGGACGAGAGAGAGAAAGAAAGAGGACGAGAGAGAGAAAGAAAGACTTTGAAGAATTAGGGCAATCATCTCTGCATTATAGTTTCACAGGAAGTCAGGAGAGAGAGAGGAGAGAGAGAGAAAGAAAGAGAGAGAGAGGGAGAGAGAGAAAGAGAGGAGAGAGAGAGAGAGAGAGAGAGAGAGAGAGAGAGAGAGAGATAATAGAGAGAGGGGGTGGAGGATGAAAGAAAAAACAGAATCACATTCAATTAAAGAGCAAAAGTACAAAAGGGGCAGCTGCAGATAAAAACAAGAAGGGAAAAGGTTTTTAACTCAGAAACACACACACATAAAACCCACAAAAGAAAGGAGAAAAGAAAGATAAAAAAAGAAGCAATATAAAGAGAGAAAACACAAGGTATAGCTGCGGGAAAGGAAAAGTAACGATGTTGCCCATAGCAACCAATCAGATTCTAGCTGACATTTTCTAGTATGTCATAGGAAAGTGAGGGTAAGAAGCAACATCTCCACTTTTCCTTTTCCGCAGCTTAGTAAATCTGACCCCTGGAAGAAACAAAACATTTGTGAGAAAGAAACAGAAGAGCACTAGTGAATGTTTCAAAAATAAAGAAGGGAAAGTCAAATGACACAATGGTAATATAAAAAAAGAACCCACCATAGAAATAATAATAAAAACAAACACAAAGTAAACTGAACCAATCAAATCCCATATTCAGGTGAGAATAAAAAAAAGTGAACGATTCAGAGAACAAAAAAGCAACAGACAGAAAAGGGGTAAAAGGAAACACCAGAGGTGAAAAAGAGAAAAAAGAGAAAGAAAAAAAAATAGAAAGAGGGAAGGGAATGAGAGATAAAAAGGGAAAGCAAGAAGACTTACCTCTCAAATACATGAAGAAAAGGGTCCAAGAGATAAAGAAAAACAAAAGGAGAAATAAATAAAATAAAAGAGTAGAAGGAGGTAAAATGAGAAAGTAAATCAATGACTGGTGATAACATACAGAGCAGTGCAGGAAACTAGATCTGTAAGTGGAGTAAAGTGAAAATGAAAGAAACTAAGAGATCGAGAGCGAGAGCAAGAGAGTGGAAACAACAAAAGAAAAGTGAAAGCTTATGCAAAAAATGAGGAAGAAAAAATATCTCAGCTCACCAAACACACACACGTACAAAATAACCAGGAAATGAATCATGGACGGTAATATTATGTGCAAGATCACAGCAAGGTGAATCACGTTAAAGGAGAGAGAACATATAAAGCACAGCGAGGATGGAAAAGTGACAGAGAGAGAAGAGGTCTGATCCAGACCTACGTCCGCTTGCGTTTTTACGGCAGGCGTAAGGGTAAAAACGGCCTTTTGTACTTACTGCGCAGATGTTACGCTCTGAGAAACTGAGCGTATGGGCCTTGATCGTAACAGCTTCTCATTTACGCTCGCGGGGGCATGCCTTCCATATGAAATCCGTAATCACGAACCGAGTGCGGGGTGAAGTATTTAAATCATATAGTATGGGCGCGCTAAGCGGCGTAACTACGCAATGAGCTTACGGACACCCGCGATTACGCTCAGAAAAGTTAGGGTAGATTTTGCTGAGCGTAAGAAGCCAAAAGTAAATACGACCAAGGGGCATGCCGAGCGGAGTGCATCGGAGGTACACCGGCGTAAATACGCTACGCACATGAGCGTTTCATGAGCATAGGTCTGGATCAGGCCCAAAAGAGAGAAAAACGCAAAAGAAGACAGAGAAATCACTGTCATGGATAAAGACAAATGGAAAAGACAGGAGACAATGGGAAAAATAGATGGAGAAAGGGAAAGATAAGGGATAAAAGAATGAGAAAAAGAAAAGAAAGAGATAAAGAAACAAAGCAAAAGAGATAAAAATGGAAACGAGAAAGTACAAAGGGAGGGAAAGAAAAAGGGGAATAAGAGTCTTCCTGCACAAAATACCATCACGCTAATATTCTGCTAACTTCATATGATTATCTTTCATTCAAGGCTTCCAATAGAGCTGAGAACCACATACCACACATAGGGCCAGATTTACTAAGCTGTGGGTTTGGAAAAGTGAAGATGTTGCCCACAGCAACCAATCAGATTCTAGCTGACATTCTCTAGTATGTAAAAAGAAGGTGAGAGCTAGAATATGATTGGTTGCTATGGGCATCATCTCCATTTTTCCAAACCCGCAGCTTAGTAAATCTGGCCCCATAAAAGTCCTGTGAAAGACATATAGGGGCTGATCCAGAGTTAGGAGTCTCTTCACAAAAAGGTGCGGAGCTTCCCCTGGACAATGTATTGCAAGAAGAAAAGGAGGGGGGTGTATTCATTCCATTATTGCATGCTGAGAAAATACTGTCTGATTTTGCTGATTGCACACAGCTTTATTCCTATACTCTAATTTAGAGTTGAGCTACAACACATGATTTTGTATAGGAGAAATATAAAGTATTCAGCACCTGCAGGATCCAGCACATAAACATTCTGCACTTAGCAAAGTACCAACAACTTTCTGCTGACATATGGGGCTGATGCCCTGATGTGCTCTATACTGGTGCATGGGGTAGGTAGTTGTGCAGAAGTTTTCTGAGCAGCTGCCATGTGTGCACCTCCTGCAGACATCATATGCATCATATACACCATTAGAGTGGACATCAGAGCATGCACTCAGCATAGGTTTGGCATCAGGCTGCCTAGAGCCTGTGCACATGCATAATAACCCATCTTCTGCATGTGATGAGCTGCAGCAGGGCCAGGTGCAGGGGCCCCGGGGGAGGATGCTGCAAGTCTGCATCACCTGTGTAGGCCTCTCACATCACTGCTCCCATTGTCAGCCCACAGTCCCCCGGGCCCCTGTCACCAGCCCCGGGGGCGGCCCCGCACCCACGCCTACCTGCCAGTTAGTCTGCTCCCAAGTATCTAATCACCGTCTCCGCTACCGCCCGGGACCGGAGGAGACTATCCCGGAGGAAACGGGAGGACCGCTCTGCGCATGCGCTGGGGACCACACACAAGCGTCCAGGGGGAGCCCACTGCGCAAGCGCTACAAATCAGGGGAGCCCGTCTGTTGCCAAGACAACCGGGATGCTAGATATGACGTCACGGGAAAGGTATGCGGCGGCCATTACTAAGCAGGGAATGAACACAGGATAATGTATAGCAATAAAATGCTCCACATTGAGTTTATACACATTATAAGATGTTCTGTGATATATATATTATAAGATGCTCTATATAATGCTTATACTTATTATAAGAATATATATACTGTA
>WWET01006738.1:47783-59441 GCA_011038615.1 Limnodynastes dumerilii | reverse complement strand
TGGTGTGAGTCTCCGCTGAAAGTTGCTCCGGCAGATCCCGGAAGGAAGCTATAGATGCATGCAAGGGACGGGGCTTAATGACGCGATTTATGCAATACTCTGACTAATACTTACCTGTTTTTGGCTATAATAGGGATTAGGACGGGGCTTGATGGCGCAAATTGTGTCATTAAGTCCCTCCCTGTCCCTAGCAACACTAGTATACTAGTGTTGCTCTGCAGAGGGGCAGGACTTGAGGCCATACCTTCCAACATTTGAGAATTGTAAAGAGGGACAAATTTTCGTGGCCTGTTAGAGGGGGCGTGTCTGGGGAAAGTGGGTGTGTCTTGCATGCCCAGATAGCGGGTCTAGTGCACGGTTCTTTTAATAATTTACCCATTAATATGTCTGTCCCTTATTTTTTTTCCAGCCTCCATTACTGCCCCATTATTATTTTTACAGCATCCATGACTGCCACTTATTATTATGTTCAGCCTCCATATGCCTACCCCTTCATTAAATGTCTGCCCCTTTATTATTTGTCCAGTCTCCATGTCTGCCCCTTATTATTATGTCCAGCCTCCACGTCTGCCCCTTATTATGGCTAGCTTCCATGTCTGCCCCCTGTTGCCAGCCTCTATATCTGCTCCCAAATGCCAGTGCCAGCCTCCATGTCTGCCCCTTCGATCTGTCCTCTTATTGCCAGCCTCTATCTGCCCCCTTAAAACCAGCCTCCATCTGCCCCCCTATTGCCAGACTCCATCTGCTCCCTTATTGCCAGACTCCATCTGCCCCCTTAGTGTCAGCCTTCATCTGTGCCCCTAATGACAGCCTCCATCTGTGCCCCTAATGCCAACCTCCATCTGCACCCCTAATGCCAGCCTCCATCTGCCCCCTTAATGCCAGCCTCCATGTGCCTCCTTAATGCCAGCCTCCATCTGCCTCCGTAATTCCAGCCTATATCTGCCCCCTTAATGCCAGCTTCCATCTGCCTCCTTAATGCCAGCCTCCATCCACCCCCTTGATGCCAGCTTCCATCTGCCCCCTTGATGCCAGCCTCCATCTGCCCCCTTAATGCCAGCCTCCATCTGCCCCTGTGATGCTAGCCTCCATCTGCCTCCTTAATGTCAGCCTATATCTGCCCCCTTAATGTGAGCCTCCATCTGCCCCCTTGGTGCCAGCCTCCATTTGCCCCCTTGTTGCCAGCCTCCATTCACTCCCTTAATGCCAGCCTCCATCTGTCCCCTTAATGCCAGCCTCCATCTGCCCCATTGATGCCAGCCTCTATCTGCCCCCTTGATGCCAGCTTCCATCTACCCCTTATTGTCAGCCTTCATCTGCCCCCTTAATGCCAGCCTCCATCTGCCTTTTAATGCCATCCTCCATATACCCCAGACCATTTTTTTTTTACTAACCTTTGATGTCTTCTGCTTTCCTCCGCGGCGCTCACTGTCTCTCCCCCTGGCTCTGCTGGGGTCACGTGACCGCTGGTAATACAGGGCTCCAACAGTACTTAGGGTTAGGCTTAAGGGTCCTGATCCAGACCTACGCTGTTACACTGAGCGTTCTAACGCTCAGCGTAACAGCAGCTCACTCCCCTGACACTCCCCCTTCTTTGAGCGTATTTACACTCCCTTACGCTGGCTGAAAGCTACCCTAACTTCAGCCGGCGTAAGGGAGTGTAACTACGCTGGGACGGCGGCGTTACCGTCCCAGCGTACCCTACCTCATTACCCTCCCTCCCCCCGCCTCCCTACACTAACCTGAACGTAGTAATGCCACCCCCCCAGCGTTACTACCGCACTGCTACCAACACCTGATCCATGATCGGGCATTGCCGTAGCTACAACATCTGCCCAGCGCATGCGCAGATCGGCTTTAAAGCTTTTTACGCTGCTGGCCGGCATAGTGACGCCGGCCAGCGTAGGCCTGGATCAGGCCCAAGGAGTGGGTTGAGGGAAACTTTGGAGCACTGTGTTCGGTGCTCCGGGGATCAATTGCTATGCCTCATCGAGGCATAAGCAATCGATATCCCAGCCAGTTCAGAACTATGTGGGAGCGAACGGCCCTATCGAAATATTTAAATCTTTTTAAAAATTTAAATACTTTACTTTTGCACATAGGACCGTATTCAGACTTCTGTGTTGCGATCGGAGCACAAATATACGCACGGACTTAGCAAGTTACACCCACCAAAACCCCAGTCACTCCCCTTGCTAATCCTTCATCTCGGAGACTTCCGCCTCTACAGACTGGCATTAACTTTCCTCTGCAATTTAAGAGCATATGTGTCCTCTGTCCGTGCGTATTTGTAATCGTGCCCACTTCCCTTCATTTAAATACCCCCCGCCCTTTTCTATGTAAATTCCTAGGTGCGCATATTTCCCCCGCCATTTTCTATTTCCAATTGACTTCCACGCGTATCTACCTATGCCCGCTTGACAAGTCCACTCGCAATGCATTTATGTCCGTCCGTAATGAACATCCGCACAGAAATCCTACGTGAACTGCGTACAAAAAATGACTGTTGAAACGTACCTAAAAATATGTACGGAAGTTGCCACTAAAACGGATCTTTGAATACGGCCCATAGAACTCAAATGCTACATAGCTTTATGTCTAATTTATAAAATAAAGTTGAGCTAAGAAACTTCACCTCAATTCTAATTTTGCTTTCACAATTTAAAATCGCCTCCTCTTGCAGCTCAACATGGAATTGCTCAGGTCTACACTTACACCTAAAAAAGGTGTAAGCGCAGCTCTGAATCAGCCCCGGCATGTCTAAGTCTAGGGAGCTGCTGGCAGCCTACACCCCACAGTCTATATTGGGCCATTGTGACAACATATAATCTACTGAATGCAATGCTAAAGGTGTGGAAATGTTGCCTATGTATCATTTTAGGGTTTTTGGGAAAAATAAATAATTGAATATAATTTGAAACAAATTTTATTAATGACTATGCTATTACTACATTTGTATCGTCAAGAACAGGCACATATCATGAACCACCATTTCTCATGGCTGCCTACTTTTGCAAATGAATATCAGGGAGATTTTGATAGCACTATCAATGCTGCACCGAAGGGGTGTGTCCTGTAGTGTCAAAGGGGTGTGTCCTACGAATAGCTAAACCCATGGGTGTATCTAACACTGCCAGGCAAACTATTTCTCAATAAGAATAGCAGATATGCTATACTTGCAAATGAATATCAGGGAGATTTTGATAGCACTATCAATGCTGCACCGAAGGGGTGTGTCCTGTAGTGTCAAAGGGGTGTGTCCTACGAATAGCTCCACCCATGGGTGTGTCTAACACTGCCAGGCAAACTTTGTAGTACACCGTGTTTTGTACTGTTTCTGTATTTCTAATATCCTTGCTGAAAAAACAAAATAAAAAGATAAAAAAAAAAGAATAGCAGCATCAGTATTTATTGGCTGTTAAAATGTCACTGAATAAATATTTGCACAGTACCACCTCCATAGATCTTAATGCAAGGAAATAGGACACAATTTCTAAAGTCTGTCATCATACCTCAATGACTTCTGTAACTGAATCAGCATCAGGGAGATTGCCGAACACTTTAGGAAGTCAGGGAGATTACCCGCTCTTCAGGGAGACTCCCTGATATTCAGGGAGAGTTGGCAACCATGCCATTTCTACTATACTTAATAGTGTGCCACTACCCTTGTTATGTGTCTGTACACAACTTGCCACGCTTGAGTACTGATCCAGAGCTGCAATTGTGTTCACCTTCTGATTACACCTAAATTTCCCATTATTTGTGTTGGGTTTTTCAAAGTGCAGTTTAGAGTCTGTATCAGGCCCTGTATATTGAAAAAAAGATATCACAAAATGCTCGTAAATTATGTGGAATTCACTCAGAAGTATATGCACATCTATGTATATAAGTGTAAGCAAGTAGCACCAGGCTAAAATGACATCCCATAGCATGCATAATGGCCAGGACATATATATGAACATGCATTAGAAATGTCAATAAGAGTATGAGGAAATACAAGGGGTGTGGTTCACCAGTACTATGGTCTTCGGGCCTGATCCTGAACAACGATGTAGCGCTGAGCGTGCTAACGCTCATCGTGTTCACCTTCTGATTACACCTAAATTTCCCATTATTTGTGTTGGGTTTTTCAAAGTGCAGTTTAGAGTCTGTATCAGGCCCTTTATATTGAAAAAAAGATATCACAAAATATAATTTGCTCGTAAATTATGTGGAATTCACTCAGAAGTATATGTACATCTATGTATATAAGTGTAAGCAAGGACTCAGAGCAGTAGCACCAGGCTGAAATGACATCCCATAGCATGCATAATGGCCAGGACATATATATGAACATGCTTTAGAAATGTCAATAAGAGTATGAGGAAATACAAGGGGTGTGGTTCACCAGTACCATGGTCTTCATCATCTTGCGGCAGTTGACAGAAGCAGCAGATAGATAAAACAGGAATGAGAAGCCCTTTTTTAGCCCTAACCTTCCACTTAAGCCCTAACCCTAATCCTCCCTTCTTGAGCCCTAACCCTCCCTATAACCGTTCTCAATAGCAATTTTCTATTTGCCTTTCATTTCGGCAATAATACAGCCGCATTTCAGCTGGCAGGAACAAAAGACAGATCCAGCGCTACAAACAAACATTACATCACACTATGGGCCTGATTTTATTAGCCTCGCAACCGCGTATTTTGTGGTGCAAATCTAATTCTGCAAATTTTTTAAACTACCAATGGCTGTCTATGTCATTTACAACATGTATTCAAGAAATAACCACACGGTCAACAATATGGCTTTTAAAAGGGGGCATAGATTTATTAACTGATAAATTAGAAGACTATGAATTTGAACGTAAACAAGGTGGTGCTGATAGCCGGTGGGGAGTCAGCCAAATGGAGGCAAATCATAACGGAAGACAGGAACCCCTGTCCTCGGCGCTCTGGAGGTAATGGTCAACTGAAGATCACAACCCCTGTCATAAAAGCGCACCCTGGAAGAACATGGGTACAATCGGGAACCAGCCAGCCTTTAAATACCCCAATATGAGCCCAACCTTACTAACCCTGATTGGCTAACTAAAAAACCCCTTATGCCTGGTGTGAATACCTAGCAGCCGGGTGTTTACTATCTTTCATGCCCAATTCAGGAATTCTTTCCTTTTTTCTGATTTTTATTCGCTTCTCATTGAGAGGCAGATAAAAATCAGCTACTGTAATAGATGGGAAAATGCGCACCGTGAACGTTTTCCCATCTATTGGGGCGTGAGGTTTAGTTCACAATTTATCTATATTGGGTTAATCTCACCTGCCCAGCGTCAAGGCACCTCCTGTAGGTGAGTCCCTATCCGTTTGCTATATGTGTACCCAGGAGGTCTGTATTAAGACAGTCCTGCCATTTGAAAAGTGTGCAGCGGCCATATTGGGGAGTCTTCAGGCTCTCAAAGTAAACTAACAGTAAGGCAGCACTTCTAGTCAAATATATGAAGTGTGCGTGTGTGTGTGTTTGTGTGTGTCTATCATGAGCGCTCACATAATTTGAAGGTATCGCCATATACTGTTATAGTGGGTGGAGGAGACTAATGAAAATGTTAAGTTTTTGATGCTGTCAATTAATGTCATGCAGTTGATAAAAAAGTATAATTTGTCCCATTCATTTGTTAGACCAGAGATATCTCTTAAAGGCAAACAAAACTAAAGGATGAAAATCATTAGGTTAATAATTTAGCCATTACTAGATCTATAATAAACAAACGCTGGTTATTATGAGTTTTAACACCTTTGCACTTATTTATTTGGTACAGAACATTAAATGTTTATGGTGTAAGTGAGAAGTTTATTTTCTGCTATTTGAAGCATATTGTGCTTAGTTATTGCTTTTACGTCTTATTTTCTTTGCAGCTCATTTTCTGAACACAGGATCCATGAACATCAGAGTAAATACAGGATTGATTTTTCTGAGTTCACATCTCTGGATGTTTATCTGTTTCAGAAATGATAAGGGTTATTTTTCTGCCAGCAGTTGCAAAGTTATCTTGTTATCCTCCTGATGTAGGTGTTGTAATGTTCACACAGCTTGCTGCTGCACTCTTATCTCATCACCAAGATTATAATTGGATCATATGCTCCTGAAAGCTGTATTACCTGTCTAAGGTGCAGAGATAGATCTAATTTTAAGGACTATATGTTTGTATACATAAGAAAAACATTGATGAAAAAACATTATGATTCAATCAATTTTTTTGTCCCACAAGAGTAACAATTAAATTAAGTCTTAAGGAACTTTTGAATTAAGCCGATTACGATAAATGGCTGATCGATCCAGTAACTGTATGGATACTGGGCTGATTTGTAGGAAAGCCACCAAAAAAGAGGCCAGAAACACTAGTAACAATGGAGATGTAATCACACAACCAACCATAATCAAGCCTAATGGATGGTCATATAAGAAATATGGCAAGAACTATTGAAGGTGGCTTGCCATAATTTTGGCAATAATCTTGAAATCTCCATTAAATAAAACAATAAAATGAATAAATTAAATGAATAAATTAAATGAAACAATAAGAAGAGGCAATCCAGGGATAATTACCCCCTTGCCAGTTGTAATGTTGACAATCATACTGTCGACAGGTCAAATTGTAGACAGGTCAAAATGTGAACAGTTGAGTATTATGGACTGTGTTCACACTTAAGTAAGTGTAGAATCTCTGTGCATATTTTCACGATCAGTTAAACTGCGCATGGCCAGAACCCAAATATATGCACGAAAATCTTGCCCGACTGATTCATAAACAACGTCTGACTTAGGACTGAATGAGTCGGAACGGAACGAGTGGCTAGTGGAGCAAGACTCTTAATGCAAATGAGCTGCCCACGGGCTACTAATGTACAGTATGGGCGTGCCAACTGAGTTAGGACTGATTCACAAGTAGGAGTGCCTTGTGGAAACTAACATATGCACAGGAAAAGTTAAGGTAGCCCTTGACCACTCATAAGTTGATGAACCATATTGTTTAGTGTGAGGCCATGTGTCTTCACTTAATAAGTTGAGGCCACACCTGCTGCGTGTTTTTAATCAATAGATGTGTTTTTTGAAAATGAAACAAAGAAAGGCTCATTGTTAAAATCCTATGATTTTACATTTTGTGCAAGACTTAAACCTTGTAAATGTAGAAATTTTGTTTTTATTTTTTTTAAGGATTTTCTTAAATTACTTATTAAACTGTATTGGTTGTTTGTGTTGTTTATCTTATTAAAATTACAATTTTTATAATTTATGAAACTCTCTATATGTAGTGGATCATTGTATTTATAACTTCATGCAGTATGCAATACAGTATGTCATGATATTTTGTATTAAAGTTGTATTTTTAATGCTACTTTTGTTTACATATTGTAATGAGAGTATTTGCTGTTTTCAAAACCCAAAAAATGTACTTTTCAGAATCTTAATCAGTGCGTTTAGTTAGGTTTCTTGAAATTATAACCAATTTTAAGCAAATAAACGCATGTCCGATTCACAGCTAATGAAGTCCGCACATGCCTAAATATACGCAGCAAAGACCGACGTCTTTGCGTACCACTCCCAGGGGAGTGGTTAATCGGGTGCTTTATCTTCTCTGCATTGGTATTGCTGATTTTTCACATGCATATATTTAGCTAAAGTTCGCAAATTTAAATTCTCTTAAGCTATGGGGCTGATCCAGAGCTACGCTGGCCCGCTGGCCATAAGTATGGACAGCGTAGCTCTGGAGCACTCCCCCTGTGGCCGGCGTAATTACCCACTGTTACGCCAGCTGAAGGCTACCTTAACTTCAGCCGGCATAACAGTAGGTAATTACTCCGGCCACAGGGTCGTAACTGGCCTAACCCGCCCTCCCTCCCTCATTTACTTACCTTCCCCCACTTCCTTTCATAAGGGTTGCGTAGTTACAGCGAGGAACGCCCCACTCGTCGTAACTACGCAACAGTTAGGGACGCCCGATCCTAAAGATTGGGTTTCCTTAACTACGCCGGGCAACATCTGCCCGGTGCATGCGCAGAACGGCAGAAATGCCGGTAACTAGTAACTAGTGCGGCGGCAGTAGCTCTGGATCAGCTCCTATGTAAGTATTACATATATGTTATTACATTCCTGAAGTTTTTTACAAACCGCCCGCATTACATTAAGTTTACAATCAAATACTAACACAATACTCAACTGTCTACATTTTGACCTGTCTACATTCTGATCTGTGGACATTTTGACTGTCGACATTTCATAGCAGACCCTAATTACCCAGTTTCAGGATAAGAATCATGAAAGCCTTGTTAAAGTATGAATAGAGGAGTCGCTCCCTATGAAATTTACAAAACATTTCCAGTAGGGAAGGTGGAAGTTTCTAGATGGTTGGAATGCTCAGCAGTGAGCCCATCCAGGCATGATCGTGTATGTAGTTCTGCATGACTATCTGATGTTCCATCAGCTCCTGGTTCTGGCTGGCCACGTAGATAGTAATGTGGCCCCATGATCTTAGAGTTCCCTCAAAACAGTATAGACTTATCATAGTAGTCAAGATTGTTATCCATATAGTCAATCCAATGGTGTGTAAGGTACTGGATAAAGGGATCTAATTCATCAAGATAGCGGGCCTTGGTGCCTATAAATTGGAGTCCCAGGTATTTGTGGTCATAACATAATCACATACAACTGTTTCCCTACGTGTGACGTCATCGACCTTAATAGTGATAGATGCCTGCTGTTTATTGCCAGCACTACCAGGGGATATAGATATGTAGGCTCCGATGAACCTAGTGTCCTGTGAATTCTGAAGCTGCGTAATGATTGGTTTGGGTATGTAGGGGGTCCTGTTAGATATTGCCCATGACTGTGGGGAAGGGGACATTTCAGCTGTGAAGAAGCTTCTATCTAGCAGTGTGGGCACAGTATGTCCAGAGCTGAGTGAGACATTGGTTAAATGTAACAAAAGAAACAATAACCGAAAGTATGCATAAACTAGGACCAAGTCAAACAGAATACTTGCTGTCAATACTTCCTGTCAATACTTGCTGTCAATACTTGCTGTCAAGTTCTTAGGTCAAATGACGGTAACACAGAAACGGGCTTACGGTTAGTGATATTCAAGTCCTGCCGGCTAGTCTATGCATTGAAGTCTGTGTTTGTACCATCATCACTGATTTACGATCTTCAGTTTTTTCCCACTTGTTCTTTCAGTACCTGTGGTTGATTTATGGTGAATACAGATAGCGCTATATTTTCGGTTATTGTTTCTTTTGTTACACTCCATGATCTGAGATTTTGATCACAATTCTTTTAATAACCGGAATACAAGCAGTATAATCTATATTGTTTGGGAGTGCACTTTTATACTTCTGTTTTCTTTTGTTTAACTCTTGGTTAAATGCCTCCAAGAGCAATCTTCTCACTGTGGCAGAAGTGAAGGAGTCCATGGATGGTGAGGAAACAGATTAGCACTCATCATCAGTGTGTCAGGCTGCTACATCTCAGCAATTGTGCCATATGGTTTACACAGGGATGGTGTGGAGATGTCCAGCAGAGGAAGGTAGGTGCAGGCTCTTTTTGTTTTCATCTTGCTGTCTGCTCTCAGTAGTAAAAGAAGGTTATGTAGATGCTACTGACTCCAGGGAGGTAATAGATGGCAGTCTGAATCCCTTGGTTGCTTCTCGTCCTCTTGATAGGGGGTTCATATAGATAGTGGGCGCAGGCCTTATGCTTTATTGACACTTTACTGTTGTGGTTTTGCTTGTATATTCTGTAGTTAGGAATCAGACATAGAGGTTGCAGTATTACTGCAAGTAATACTTAAGTAATGGCAGGTAAGTAGAACTCTAACAACACTACCAGTCTTCTGGCAAAGTAAAAAAAAAAGGTAACATTCACTGAATAATTGTAGCAGAGCAGAAAAGTGGAGATGTTGCCTATAGCAACCAATCAGATTTTAGCTGACATTCTCTAGTATGTAAAAAGAAGGTGAGAGCTAGAATCTGATTGGTTGCTATAGGCAACATCTCCACTTTTCCAAACCCACAGCTTAGTAAATCTGGCCCTTAGAATATATTAACTCAATTGTGGTTCCTTTATTAAAAAATTTACAATATAGCCCCATTAGGAAATGATAAAGTCATCCCACAGTTACAAAAATGATGTAAAAAAAAATAAAAAAAATGGTGTGCCCATTAAGTAATAAATAATTGTGCTGCCCCTATATCATTTTATCATAATAAATATACAGCACCCTATATAATGGTTAAATTACTATTAATTTTCAATAGTGCAAGCGGGTTATATAACACTGGTTCATAAACAACCATCACTATACTAGGATATTAAGCCTGGTATAGAGGAGAGGAAATATAAATAAAAATAAAAATAACAGACAAAACAATATATCATGTCTTCTACTTCTATAAAGAACAAGAGCTATCCTAGATATCAGATATAGCCAAGTCATGCTGACTAATTATAATCTGTTACTGTCCATTCACAGTTTAAAAGCCAAATGTTTGTAACAGTAATAGAGTTATGTGTATAAACAACCTGGCGTATTTTGGGCTCACAATAATCCAGTCTAATCCATTTCTGTAGCAGCTGTAATGTTAGCCATCTGGGTCTCCCCTTATGTTAAATTATATTTCATTTGTAATGAAACCCCCAACTAATTTTCCCTGATCTCTTCCTGTTAATATCACGTATCATGCTTGTCCATTCCAATCACGCAAATATTCTAACTAGTAACCAGTGCAGATGAATTGAAATCTGAGTTCAAGTTTTAATACAATTTACAAAGAAGTGTAATATTTTCTCAATTATTCATTTTAAAATATATTGTAATAAAAGCATATCTTTGAATAAGTCCCTCTACACAAAATAAATGGCATAAGTTTTTCTATGATGATTTTGCATTTAATTAATCATGCAGTGTATAATAATTCAAATTTATTAACAGAAGCTGCATATTGGAAAGCACAAAATTTCACAGCTCTTTGTCCTAACTTCTGCTCTGAGATATACATTTTCCATATTGCATAGCAATCCAAAACCTTAAGATAAATGACTGTAGAATGCCTTAACTCCAACTCACTCCAACATCCAAGACTTCTCCTGGGCCGCCCTTCTGCACTGGAATAACTTACCACAACCTATCAGGCAAACCAACGCCCTCCAAACCTTCAGACACTCCCTGAAAACCTACTTCTTCAGGCTAGCCTACCCTTCCTCCACCTAAGGTTACATGCCCTCCCCATCTTCATCCCTGTGTCTTCTTTTTGATCACCCCCTCTTACTTAGCATGGTAGCTCTTATGAGCAGGGCCCTCCACAGTGGTGGGATTCAAAAAAATTAACAACAGGTTCTATGTCCTAATGACTATTTTAGGTATACCAAAAGATACGCCGAAAGGTCATTTAATAATTAATGCATTAAATATGAAAAAGAATATTTCACTGCGCTTAATCTAACACTTAATATATATGCACAAAATTGATTTTTAGATATAACATAGAAAACGTGCCCCCTGTATCCCTGATAACATGGCCAGTAAGTTAGTTTACCCCTTCAACCCCCATCATGTGTCCAGTGCCCCCTGTATCCCTGATAATATGGCCAGTAAGTTAGTTTACCCCTTTAACCCCCATCAGTGGTCCAGC
>WWET01006738.1:25832-45479 GCA_011038615.1 Limnodynastes dumerilii | reverse complement strand
ACATATATATATATATATATATATATATATGTGTGTGTGTGTATATATATATATATATATATATATATATATATGTGTGTGTGTGTGTGTCCATATATATATATATATACATACACATATACTATATATATATATATGTGTGTGTGTCTATACATATATACATACACACACATATATACTGTCGAACCCCTGTAAAAGTAAGCATTTTATAGGCTGCTGTTAAAAAAATATAAAGCACTTTATAAAGCACTTCTCTTACTTGATCCTCAGCAGCACGTGGGCTGTCTCCTCTCTGCTTATTGATGTGATGCAGGGAAATGAAGGTCCCGTGCATCACGCGTCACTTACTTTCACAAGGAGGAGGGGGCCAAGCACACTGACATCTGAAAGGTATCAGGAGAGAGCAGCAACTATATATGATCATAGTAGCAAAAGCTTAACCCAATATAGCTATATTGTGAACTAAACCTCCTTTTTATTTATGTGCTGACACATAGTGTTATTTAATGTATGTTTGGAGCGCCGGACCTCTTTTGTTCCTTATATATGATCATAACATACATGGAGCGGTTGCCACCGCGGTTGTACTACATCATTTTTTTCTCTTGCTCAGTTTGTGAGGGGGTTTCTGGGCTAGTGGAAATTCCCCCTGGGTGCGCCACTGACCTTAGTATGTATCTCCAATGGGGCAGGGACTGATGTAAAGGTGAAATATTCTCTGTAAAGCGCTACATTATCTGATAGAGCTATATAAAAATCTGTTAAAAAAAATGAATAAGTGGATAATGTGCTTTTCCACAAGCACAGTATTGGAATAGATGGGGTATTAGGCAGCTTAGCTCCTATACTCTCTCTTGATGTAAGAACATGCAAGGAGAACTAACAGAACTTAACTATCAAACAAACTTACAGTCTACAGAAATTCTGCAACCTGTGCCCTCTTCCCCTGTGCCTCTGGTAACTATGGTTCTGGAACTAGATTTTTATTATTTATAAGCATACCAACTAATAGACCATTCTATACCCTTAGAGCGTACCAACTAACAGACAATTCCATCACCCAAAGAGGTGCCTTGAACCTCACAAGAAAAACCGAGGTACTTTAGCTTTGGATTGTGCTTTTCTTACAAGGACTAATATGAGTGCAACGAACGACTGTCATAACTAACAACTATCAACACATAAATACTTAATTAGCAACAAGCCCTGTTGGACATTGTTATTGGTCTACACTGACATTGGGCCCAATCTACACAGCCGAATTCCACACACAAGATGCAATGTTCAGCTGGCATACTGGCAATGCACAACCTAGATGTTCCATGTCGGATCTCCATACGTACGGATCCCTTCTATAGGGGGGTGCATCCCCTCCGCCCGTCTATCTTCCTTTATCTTCAATTTTACAGTGTGAGTGGGAATAATCGTTTATAAGCTGATCAGTAGCTGCACAGCAGCATAAGTCACAAAATCTCCGCTCGACAGAGGGGGAATTACTCCCCTTCTCTGTGTGGACTGAGAGTCCTGCACGTACGGAAAAGTTCGAGGGTCTGGATCCGATATATTATTATTATTTGGCTTATATTGATACCTTGATGCTTTGTTGTTATATTTGTGTATTTAATATGAACATAGGAGCTTTTAAGTTTTATTGATTATTTCTGTTTAAATAATACATTTTCTTAGTCTCCTGATGCTTCTATCTGTTTGTTTGGTTGTCTTTAAAAATTGGTCTATTCTGAGAAGCTGTTGGATGGAGCAGGATAAATAATCGTTTACAATTGATTGAAGTGTTCATTTTGTCAGTTAGTTCCTGTGATCCTTTTGTTCCTCTTGGTTGGTACATTTGCCTTGCATTATTATTTAAAATTGCTAAAAATGAAGAAGGTTTTTGTTTAGATCCAGGAATTATACATACGGGTTTTTCAATACTGTCATTTCCTGTCACTATAAAATATTTATTTGCTAAACCAACACATGCCCCCAACATTACATTTTCTCCAAGTATTCAGCATAGTCTGAGATCGACGCATGATCCAATACACACAAATGGGTCACTACCTACTTTTAATTATGAACAATGAAATATTTGATTTTCTAATACCATTCATATTTCCATTTCATTATGCAAGTGTTATTAGATTCAAGAGTAAACCACTAACTATCTCTTTTTACATATTTTTTAGCATTGTTATGACAATTTAAAAAATATATATATAAAAATCAGAGAAATAAAAATAGAGACTGATAATTAGGTCTATTTCCAGGAAGCATCATGTTATTTGGAGTTTTGTTCTTACTACAATTTTTATATTAACATTTATTCACAGTCAGTTACAGTCCATTTTCTAATGACCTTGGACCAGATTGAGATTTAACATTGAGTTAGGTGCGGCCGGTCCAGCCACACAACCCACCCCCATTTGTAGGTGCCATAGGCTACCTTAAGTAAAGGACGTATTTTTGATCTTATGAAAGAAAATACGCACGGAGGTTCAGTTGACGTGCCCGGCCAGCCTAATCTTAATACCTCTCCCCACTGGCACGCCTCCTTTTACTTAAATCACTATGTATGGTCTTTAAATACTGCAAGTGGTGAATCTACTTACCTAAATGGTAGATAGATTTCTTAAATAACCAACTATGCATTCGTAGTAGGTTAATTTTAAGAACTACACGCATAAGAAGCTGGAGCTTCTTAAATCTGAATCAGGCACTTTATGTCTATGTCTGTTTACCTCTGAGATAGTGGAACTAGACATTCCCCTTTATTTAAATGAAGAAAGGGGGTGTATTTCTCATTTAAATAATATAAGTGCCTACGATTCCGTCATATGCTTACACTATCTCAGGGGATGGTGTAAGTAATAAGCACAGGTAATTTTTTTTTTTTTTTATGCCAGCATAGTAGTGGAATCCCATTACTATGCTCTGACATTGAAAAAAGCATTTAAATGGGTATTTATATGCTGCAAATGGAAGCATTTAAAAAAAAACTAATTTAAATGGTAAAGCGGCAGAGGTTTTAGGCTGTGCCAGCAGCCTCTGCTAATAAAGCTATGACTGCGAGAAGAGGGGGACAAGTCCGGCCCATTTCCATAAATCCTATTCAGAGTTGCTGAAAAACGCGCCTCTGGATAGGTAGGACAGTATTGCGCATCCACTAATATTCTGGATTAAGTCTATAGAATAGAAGAAACAACACCATAAAAGGGCACATGTAAAAAGGGCTCTATATTACTGGGATGGGAGGGTTCTACAAACATTGAAAGGGTCTGTCTGAGTGCCATTTTTATCTGTGATTTGAAATAGATGGATATCTTGTAGGGCCTTAAAGAACACTGCAAGTGTTTGGCCAGTTACTCTACACATCAAAATGGAACAAATACTGTCTATGGGTTATTTATTTTAATTGGAAAGAGTTAGAGTGCAATTTTTCTTTGATTATTGCAATATAGATTAAGATCATAAAAAAAGTGTACATCAGGGAATGTGAGATGTAGATTCAAGTGTCCTTTTTGGCTGATTCTGGTGAGATAATTATAAGAGTGTATTATAATTTCAGACCAAATAAGCAAGCCAGCCAGCGGCTATATTCTCCCATACTGGCTATAAAGGCATCAATGTACTGTTGTATTGAAACTCTAAGTAACTTGAGCAACGTTATCAGTTCTATCCAGCATAAGAATATTAATCTTGGCCCAAATCAGGGTCTGTTAGTGGCGCCATAAAGAGATTTACCCAGGACTGACAACAAGCTTATTAAATTTGTGTCACAAGCCAGAAAACTCAGAGCCCGCTACTAGTGTCATAAGCCTTTATCCTGCCAAGAAGTAATTAAAAACAACATTATGCACGATTCAAAAAAAAAAAAAACTATTCCCAATTAATAATTAATCTTGGAACTGGTGGGAGTATCTGATAAGCTTGGGAGTGCATTCCTTATATGCAAATGTAATCCAGTGCAGGAATGACCATTTGCCAGATTCTAAATTCAATCTTTTTCAATCTTTTAATTTGTAATCTTTAATTTTCGTATCCGTAATCATTTTTTGCATGTTCTTATATTTTTTTTTTGTATAAGCCTCTAATTATTTCATGATATTTGCTATATTTATTTATACAAAAACAGTAAAAATAAAAATATACAAAAACAGTAAAAATAAAACAAAAACAGTAAAAATAAAAATATACAAAAACAGTAAAAATAAAAATATACAAAACAGTAAAAATAAAAATATACAGTATATATATGCCCTTTATTTTCTTTTAATAAAAACAGTGCTGTTCACTTCAGTCAAACCATGGTCATTTTATTCTCGTTCCAGACACCTGAACACATTCCATACGTGCGGGGGTCTTGCATTACGCACTAGAGAGGAAAGTGAACTTTCCCTGTCACTTCCCTGTTACACTGTCATAAGCCCTCCTTAATTAAAAAGTGTGGATCAGCAGTGCATTCGCCCATGTTTCGTAATTTATGAGGGTAAGAGCTGCCCCATCGGACGGAACTCCAATCGGACGGAACTAAGTTCCGTACAATAGGAGTTACTATCACAAATATTTTGTAACATCTGTCCTCCAAACAATATAGCCCACTTACGCACTTTGCTTGCGTAAGTAGACTAAAGGACTAGATCCGGTCCTGAATGAGAATGACTCATTCAGTTGAGGAGGTAAGTTGAGTTTGCAAGAGGGTGCCCATCTTAATCAGTTTCCAGTTTTGGCATTCCCATGTAAACCCAATAAATCCAGTAGAGGGCTTTTCTGTTAGGTCAGGCCTGAAGGCACAATAATCTTCTCAATAATCACATTGATACACTGCTCCTATCTTGACTCCTCAATTATCAGATGTAAGATTGCCAATAGAGAGGCTGAAGGAGGTAACATGACAAATATGACTTGAACTGAAAACCTGCTAACAACGAGCTATTACATTACATATTATAACATAAACCAGGGTTGCCGACTATTGAAAGCCATAGATTAATCCGAAGGGTGGAGCTTAATGACGTGATTTATGCAAATTGTGCCATTAATCCCTCTCCCTGTCAATCACTGATGTAATCTCTAATGTTAAAGGGGATTACAATAGTGATTGACAGGGGGTCTAGGCTTGCGGGAGATTTTCTGGCTCTCTTGGGATACCGGGAGAACTGCCAAAATTTCAGGAGTCTCCCGTATATTCCGGGAGATCCAGCAACCCTAACATAAACTTAGGATCAAGCTTGGTTGGCAACATGTAGCATTTCAATTTTAAAATGCTGTAATTCCTTGGGTCCTGGTGAAGCTTTGGTTGAGGCACTAATAAAATAGGTTTTTCCTACCTTCAGCTTCTCTAGTTGGTTTTTTAGTAGTCTAATTAGGACTTGACAGTCTCTGATTTTGCATGAAACCAAAAGAATTCTCCAGCTTTCTGTAGTAAGGTTCATGGCCTGGAGTGTAGAACTGAATGACATGTTGATATCCCCCCAGTTGCTGTAATATAAAGTGTGGAATTCCAGTTCATTACTATTTCTCACTTCAATCTGCAGGATTGCCGAGTGTCAATGTTTTTCGTTTTGTTTCTTTGGAGTTTGGTTGCTGAATGCTGAACAAGTTGGACTTTGCCCAGTCGTTATGCACACACATTTGATCCATTATCAGCAATCAGAAATTCTAATTAGACTCTTAATGAACTAATCCATGTTGCTATCCTAATTTTCTCCAACAGATTGTCACTGGTGTTATCTTAGTAAAAGCCAATAATACAGAGAGTATATTGCCTGCAGATGACCTGGCTCTGAATTCAAGAACTATCTTGCTGACAGGATGAGGAGGACGATGCTGCAGGCATTTCTGCTACTGTGGAAAGCAATAGATCTACTCAGCAGGTATGTAGTCTATTGTTTAATAGGGAATAAATTATTTTGACTTTAACCACCTGGTACAGCTGAGAAATGGGACACAAAAGGTAGTGTCAACAAGTTAATGTCAACCAGTCTGGTAAAATCTGATTCATTGATGGCAAAATTGGATGCAGATGTTATGAAAACTCAACTGACATCCCTTTAGTAACCTGCTTAATACTGGGATGTACACTTGGTTGCTATTGCAAACAATTATATATGAAAGTTTCTTTGTTATAAGGTTTTTTTTTGGCCAACGTGTAAGGAAAGGAATAGGGTACAAGAACATTGCCACAATAAAATAGAGGACAAAATAGCAGAACAATATGTAGGGTAAAAGTGTTATGTGTATAAGAGCAGATAAATAAGGAGAGAGCTAGACAGTAGAGAGAAAAGGTGGGAATTAATGAGGACAAGGTAGAGGGGTGATGACAGAAGGGAGGAGGGCCATGCTATGTGGGTGGGGGTAAACAAACAG
The DNA here is from genome assembly GCA_011038615.1 of Limnodynastes dumerilii. Classification (NCBI taxonomy): domain Eukaryota; kingdom Metazoa; phylum Chordata; class Amphibia; order Anura; family Limnodynastidae; genus Limnodynastes; species Limnodynastes dumerilii. The sequence continues at coordinate 39,113 of WWET01006738.1, read as the reverse complement.
GAGACACAGGGATGAAGATAGGGATTCTACATGGACTACTTGTCACTCGTCACTTGTCTATATGAGTTTCCTGCTTTAGATAAATTGGTTGAATGCATTCACTGCAAATGACTTCATAGGGATGAAGATCCGGACCCAGACTTAAGAGCGATTTCTGCATGCACAGAGATGCTAAAATTCACACATAAGAGGCTAATGCACCCCCATGACACCCTCCTCTCATGGATGGATTTTAGCTGACTTACATGTCCATAACCCTGCTTTAACTTCTCCACACCTATTGTCTTGTCATATGGAAGTGCCTAACCCAGTCCATACCATAGTGCACAATTTAAATGAATGCCTCGCCCACAGTACGTATGCTCGATCTTACGAAGTGTTGTCATGCCCTGACGTACAGAACTCTGAACATACGGAAACCAATCCAATTTCATATGTTCCGATGTTTAACATCTGCCATGCACATGAGCAGTGCGCTCCCACTGCCCAGTATACACACACTGCTTGCATAAATCCGCTGTCTTTACTAAGTCTGGAACCGCCCCAAAGTGTCTGGATTGTGATCGTGCATAACTTTAATTACATTGGTGTGACAATGGCTGCAGATATCAGGCCGGATGCAAAATTGGGAAAACCAACTGCCTTAAATACGTAACATAGCTAAGTCAGCTGGGAATCGGTACAGTGCATGTGCCGCCACCTTGTGCTGCGTACTGTGCGGAATTCAGCCATCGCACAGGGGGCTGGCTCCCTCACCATGCATACAAGATACACATGGTGGCTGGGCATTTGTATTTAAATCCGTAGGAGAGCTAATATATGGAATATGCTATTAGTTCTGGATCAGATACTGGATTGGGGGCAATGATGTCTTCACATGTAAGTGGTGTTTTTGATCTGTTCTTCTTTTGGGTATATTTTCATCTTTTACCCAGGCACTACACTGGTAAACCACAAAATATATTTATATATTCTCTTCCCCAGCTATCCTAACACAAGGACAGGGTGGTTTACTGTTGTGTATAATGAAAATGATGGTTATATTTTCTGCAAGTGCTTAATTGACAAATTTACTCAAAAAAAAAAGGCAAGAATGTCTATAAAGTTAGTATCAGTTTAGATTAAGGAAAAACTAAGAAAAAAAACATTATTTTATTTTTTAACTGACAAGCAGCACAATGCATAAGCATCATTTCCATACCTCTGCTTTTCCAAAGCTTTCTGATATTAGCTGTGACCTGTGGCTGGGATAATTTTCAGCAATCAACCCTTACTCTACATTGGGCTAGATTTACTAATCTCTGGGAAAGGAAAAGTGGAGATGATTCCCATAGCAACCAGATTCTAGCTCCCACTTTCCTATTACATACTAGAAAATGTCAGCTAGAATCTGATTGGTTGCAATGGGCAACATCTCCAATTTTCCATTCCCAGGCCCTTTGTCTAAATTCGCTATCTGCTTCAATCCCATGGACTATCCCACCGAATGCAGGCAGTTGTAGCACTTAAATGCCTTCATGACTAAATTGCTGAAAGGGCATGTGCAGTGAGAAGTTATGCAGGCATGCCCTATGCTAGCGCTACACATTTTCATGCACTCATTTGGTTATTTATGGACTTCACAACCCTATACTTAGAGTGAAAAGTTGGTGACTTCTAGTATTGTTAGTTTTAATTCTGCAAAGGTAGCCGGGTCACTATAACTAGCAAAAAGCTTTCATGGTCCAAGCAGGTAAAATAAATCATCACAGTCATCAGTCAACTTTCCGTTATTTAAATAAGTGCCTAACTATTGATTGTGATTGTCAAACAAATGCTTTCTGCCACTTTATTTTCACATGAATGGTAGAGGTTGCCAAGCTACTATTGCCTGCACTGGTATTGAGTTGCTGCTATGCTATAAAATGATTCATGACTTACAACAGGAGAGAGACTATTCACATTTTGTAGATGCCATCACACTAGATGAACACACAATGAGATAGGGAATGTAAAAACTGGCTATTACGGTAATTCCAACACATTATTGTTGATAAACTATTAAATAATACAACTGGTTGCTCCCTTACCCCAACACACACACACACACAGAAAAAATAGTCAAAAAACACACTATATACTTTCAATAATATAAAATAACTTTTTCACTAATTTATATGTTTATTAAATGCGGTAATTATCTATCTTTGTTTTTTAATGATTGAATTAATAGTAAATGTCCACTTGAATTACTTTACTTCTATAATAGGATAAGAGTTTGTTACTAGTGGACTGAAAACATTTCATTAGAATGTCCTGGGCTATTGATAATTGTATGATAACCACATTTTGGACAAACACATAAAACAAATCTCCCTTTTATTGCTTTAGTTACACATTATCATCCTCATAATATAAAGAATATATGGTCTCTATAAAATCCTCATTGAGAACTAGCCCATATGAATGCTTAAACCACCACTTAGCAGACATTAACTTGTTTTCGCTATTGATCTTGTAGACGGTCTAAAGAGAAAGCAGCCACTTGGTGTTAGACCATTACCTTGACATACTTTTAGAATTGATCGATAGGAGCCATATCTGTCCTTGAACTCTTTTATTGCAGAAGGTACCAACCCTGACGACCTATATATTTATTCTGTCTGTGTGATGTTATATTATTTCAGACAAGAAAAATAGCTATAAACAAAATCAATTGCTATTTCCACCCGCTGAGACCCTTTCTCACCTTACAGCAAAATCTAATCACTGCATCTGCCCTTTGTATCACAGAGCCTATGATCAGTAGGACAGCAAAATTCTGATATTGGTATTGATAGAAATCTCTCTTTCGTATTGCTTTAATGGTGCAGTTGTTCTATCTTGTACAAACAAGAATATGCAACAAAGCAATATCAAACATCATTAATACTCAGTCTTTAAAGACAGTCCACAAGATCAGCACTGCATATAAAAACAGATTGGCTTTCCTACTATCTTAGTTTCTTAGGCCCATAAAATAAGGTTGGTTGACTTAGCAAGACAACTTAATATAAGCAGCATATGCTCCTAGAAACAAGGTCTGATCATTTTGAGTTTTGCATAATTGAAGTTGCATTAATCTTCAGAAAAGTGGGCAAGAGATATAGAAAGCAGTAGAGGTCAATTTGTTTATTCCAGGTTGTTGTCTTTATTTATCATGGAGTTGTTTCATGACATAAATGAAACAAAGTCTTCTATGCACCAGTGAACTGAATGTTTTTTGTTTTTTGAAACGTTGAATGAAGTAAAAGGAAACAGAATTCTGTGCAAATGCCCTTGGATGTTATCATGCCATAGATACTATAATACCTTTAAAATATGATAATCTCTAAGCATAACACTATGTAGATAACATCTACCTTTCATATCACATTTTAGACATTTGCTATTAATTATAAGAAATGTTTGAGTCAAACGCTAATTTATAGATAAGCAATGTTAAACAAAACCACATGGCATTTCTGGTGTGGAATTTCAGTGAAAACATATGGAGTTTAGAAGTTAAACTTTTGAAGAATGAGTGTGCCCTTAATGTCTGCTCCATTGCCTACTGTCATTATTATTATTATTATTATTGTTATTATTATTATTACTATTATTGCTTGTTTAATTGCACCCACGAATGTAATAAAAGGATGAGGGTAAATAAATATGGTTGGTCCTTCAGAGAATTGTGGACCGTATTCAAGTTTAAGAAGCTGCAGTTTCTTAAGAATGGTCTTTTCCGAAATGACCTTCTACACATGCTTAGTAGGTCATTTACGCAATCTACGTACCACTTAGGTACTCATGTAGATTGTCTATGTGCAGTCTTTGAAGACTGCACGTAGTTAGTTAGGTAGAAGGAGGCATGCCAAGGCAGGATAGGTAGAAGTGGGTGGGGGAAGGGATGTAGATTAGCCGGGGAGAGCGGGGGGGAGCCTTTATCAGTGTGGAATTCCTTTTTAAGAAGGAAAATACGCATGGTTACTTAAGGAAGCCCTATGGCACTCCTAAAAACGGGGACGGGTGGAGGGGCAGGACTGGTGAGTTAGATACGGATATAGTAACACCTAAATCACTTTTATCTGTGAATACAGTCCTGTGTTTTTTACTATATTATTCTTTTTTGCAAGGTTATTTGGTTGGTAGTGGGGGGGGGGAGGGATGTAGATTAGCCAGGGAGAGCGGGGAGGAGCCTTTATCAGTGTGGAATTCCTTTTTAAGAAGGAAAATACACATGGTTACTTAAGGAAGCCCTATGGCACTCCTAAAAACGGGGACGGGTGGAGGGGCAGGACTGGTGAGTTAGATACGGATATAGTAACACCTAAATCACTTTTATCTGTGAATACAGTCCTGTGTTTTTTACTATATTATTCTTTTTTGCAAGGTTAGATGTATAATAAGGAACTTTTGTGAAGCAAATTGTGTGAATAAAGTTGTCAAAAGCATTGCAAATCCTTAATATGGGGGTTTCCAAAATGTAGGAGTACAGCCCCATGATGAAATGATGGGGTAGCTGTGTGACCTACATAGTGACTGGTTCATTGGTCTCTGTGGTTGATTGTTCAAGATGTTGCTAATGTTTTGCCTGTGTGTTTGCCATTTTCCCTATACTGGAGAGGGGTACACAAGATTCCTGAATACTCCCTCCTTAGGAGGTCTGAGGGTTGCCATGCAAAAAAACATTAAAGAGGCTACCAAAATAAAGTAAAGGCCCACAAGACAGATATTGCAAGCTAACCTTCCCCTTTTAGCTGCCTAACATTAACCCTATGTCCTGCTTAACCTACATGCTCTTGGGAATGGATAATGGTTGAAATAGGTCTATTCAACATAATACCCATTTCCAATAGGAATTTTTTGTATTACTATTATTTCTTGGAATGATACAACTGTGATTCAGCAGCATCTGCATCCTGTAAAGGCTATAGATGGGCATTTAAGGATTATATAGTTAAAAGACACCAGTGGGGGATCGGGGTTTTAAGCATTTTATGAAAAATACTAATATGGAAATCCATAAATTCAGATGGACAGTTTGCATCCTATATCCCCATCTTTATGTGCAGATTACTCTATTCTTCCTTCAAGTACATATTGGATGACCCGTATTTTGATTTGACTAATCAATGTGTAACATTGTTTGGAAGCATGTGTGAAACAGGGGAGGGGTTAGTTTAGTTTACAGTAGATATTTTGGAGACTTGAATGCTGTTACACATGATATAGGACCCAATATAGGCAATCTGGACCAGATTTACACTTAAGAATATTTTAGGTTCTTAGTTTTACACACCTAGGGCCTGATTCAGAGGCAGAAAATAAGAACTTAAAGTTATACCTGGGCAAAACCATGTTGATTTAAGGGGGAGTCGTTAATTTTATTCTATGCATGCAGGGAGAATGCTTTGCTTTTACTTATTGCACACAGATACCTTACATATTGGATGACCCGTATTTTGATTTGACTAATCAATGTGTAACATTGTTTGGAAGCATGTCTGAAACAGGGGAGGGTTTAGTTTAGTTTACAGTAGATATTTTGGAGACTTTAATGCTGTTACATATGATATAGGACCCAATATAGGCAATCTGGACCAGATTTACACTTAAGAATGTTTTAGGTTCTTAATTTTACACACCTAAGTAGCAGGCCGACTCCCCTGAAACACCCCCGGTGTCCTGCTTCTTAGCCATAGGGCTACCTAATTTTTAGGTTCATAGTTGTGTGCATAAGTGCCAAAATTAGGGACACAGTGGGCTAACCACGCCCAGAATTCCCCATTTAAATGGCTCCCACTCTTCTTATCTTTGTTCTTAATTTTTTCCGGAACACCCCTTCATTCTTAATTCCCTACGAACCTAAACAAACTAAGTTCGTGATGGTGATTCAGAGTCATCACGTTTGAAAGTCCAACATAGATTACGTACATTATGCCTGCACTAATTGGCCCTTCTTAAATTTACGCACCTAAAAAAAAAACAGATTCTTAATTGTGAATCAGGTCCTCTCTGTTTAGAATTAGAAGCACCTTAGCAGAAAAGCTTTGGAAGTATCAGGTGACTTATCATATGTATTCAAATGTGTGTAAGTAATATTTCAGCCTTTTATACAGATAAAATTACAGGTTAGCTACCGATTAATAAGTAGTGTGCTGGGACATATTTTTCTTTGTTTCTTTGGGCTGGATCCAGACTTAAGTAAGTGCTTGAAGTTGATTGCAGGGGGAGTCAAGTTAATTGTATTCTTTGCATGCAGGGATATTTAAGTCTGGATCCAGCGCTATGTACTGAAACCGGAAGCCATCTAGAAGCGTGTATGGCAACTGACTGGCATTATGCCCAATTTGGCTAATATGCCTGAGATCCTGACAATTATTACTCTGGAAAAGCAGCAAATGTCTTCTATACTACACAAAAATCTTTTTTTTATTTTTTCTATTGTGAGGTGTATGTAATGCAGTCAATTATATAGGTCCAATAATAACAGCATTTCAAATGATCTTTTTTTAACCCTATACAGCAACCACTTAAAAAATCAATTACTTCTATCAATGTCAACTCATTTTTAAGCAAACTGAGTTTCAGACAAATTGTAAACACCCGCTTGTCCTATCTGTTCCCTTCTGATGAAATATGCAAATTGGTAACTACAGGGACACGCAAGTAATGAATGGCAGATGAATTACAGAGATATACAAACACCATATCCTGACAGTAAATGAAGAAAGAATGTGATTCTGATGCTAAACATGTAAATGATACTGTCGTGCAGGGATTACTTTATATGACACAGAAATATTAGGAAAAATACAATTGTGACAAGCTCTATGCACAACATAATAGTCTGGGGAACAATTCAAACCGAGCGCCATTTAACTGTTCTATCACTTTACACCTTTACATCTGATTATTCCAGGTTGTCATAAGTATTGGTCTCTCAGGGCTGTTTATAGTCAGCACAATTGATTTTTAGAATGAGGAATTGTATCAACAAGCAACAGTCAAAAAGCATTAAAGGAAAAAGTTGTCTTTCATTCTTACTAATAGCCGGCATCTAACTCAGTTACAGGCACCTCCAGCCTCGCTTAAATGTCGGATCACCCATTCTGTAACTAGATAATGATGTATACAAAACACAATCCACAGCAGCGGCCATTAGGAAAAATATCTGCAGAGGTGAATTTGAAAATATTTAAAGTGAATGATATTATTGTTAATCAGTAAATGTTACAATAAAAGTGTATTATTGATGTTTTATGTAACTTCAATACCTCCATTTTATAGAAATACTGCGTTTAGCAAATCCCCAATCTGAGGCTGATCCAGACACTCAGGGTGTCTCAATATAAGCTGTAGGAAGAGAACGAGAGGGGAGTGGTCATGTTTTCTTGCTCAACTCTAAATTGCAGATTAAAATTAAAGCTGTTCAGTGTTTGTGTGGCCTATTCTGTGCGGAATTCAGCCTCCGCATGAGGGTCTGGCCCACTAACTTTGCATACAAGATACAGTACGCTTGGCCTTATGTACAATTAATGACTCCTCATACACAGAGATACATGCAGAATATTTAGGAAGGGTCCTGGCAATGGAAATTCATTCCACAAGCAGAAGTGCAAGGGTAGTGCACGGATTATGGCATTTTGATACCATAATCCATACATTAGCATCCACAACAGAAGCTAACGTATAGATTTAGCCCTTAATTCTAGATCAGGCCTTTATTTAAATATATCTTCTTGATATTCATTTGTTTTTGTTTTTTTGTTTTTTTCAGGGTATAATATGTTTTATGTTCAAAGTTCAGTTAACTGTAACACGTTTTTACTGTTTGGCCTGGAAAACTGTTTATCCAGGTAATGTCATGCTGACATAATGAACCGAATTCACACCTAAGTGAAGAATCTATGTGCGTATTTTAACGATCAGTTAAACTGCGCATGCCCAGAACTCAAATATACGCAAGGAAACCATGGCCGACTGGTTCACATACACGGATGTCTGACTTAGGAATGATGAACACATCAGTACGGAACGAGTCCTAAATGTGTGGCTAGTGGAGCAAGACTCTTAATGCAAATGAGCTGCACACGGGCTACTAATGTACAGTATGGGCGCTGTAACAGAGTTAGGACTGAGTCACAAGTAGGTGTGCTTTGCGTAAACTAATATATGCACAGGAAATGTTAAGGTAGCCCTCGACCACTCGTAAGTTGGAGAACCGTATTGTTTGCTGTGAGTCTTTGTACTTAGTTCAGCCCTCACCTGCTGTTTGTTTTTTTAATTAATTTTCAAAAGCCTAATCAGTGTGTCTTTGAATAAAAAGTAATTTTAGGCACCTAAACGCACAACCGATTCACAGTTTATAAATCCGCACATACCTAATTATACGCAGGAAAGGCTTACGTCCGTATGTTGCACTCCCGACACAGGGGGAGTGGTTAATAGGTTTCCTTATTTACTCTGAATTGGTATTGCTGATTTTTCACGTGCGTATATTTAATTAAGTTCCCAATTTTACTCCTAACTGTAAATCAGGTCAGTTCCTTTAGAGCACTTAATCTAATAAATAAAGCTGTCACGGCGGCAACTTTTGTTTTTGTTTTATTTTTTTTAAGAAAAAAAAAAGGGTTTAAATTGCTAATATATGTCTACCAGAGAGAGCTTTAGAGAAATAGGAATGATATATGAATTTAAACGAATAAAAAAAACTATAGGTACAGTAAACAGATTAAATTATATGTTTATACTTTGACAGCAAGGAATAAAATAAAATGTGCTGAAGTACTACAATACTATTTGTCAGAAGATATATATATACCTAGATGTGACCGTTGGTGGAGACACAGCAGTGACTCGCAAATGTGTTAAAAAGCCAATCATCAACATCAAGGATATAAAACATAAAATACACCAGAGGAATCTGTAGACTAAATGGCAACTTTATTATATGTGTCGACTTGACCTCTGCAGTTAACGTGTAGGTGAATCTTCTTGTGCTACTTATGCAAAGAGCACCATCTGTTATTGGGTTCTCTTAATATATCATTACCTGCACTGACAGAATTCTGGGAACAGAATTTCATTAGAATTATTAAAGTTAAATACACACTTTCAGCTTGTTAGTTGATCTTACATAGAAAAGTGCAAACACTATGCATAAGCTATTCCTCACCAAACCTGATATTCAGTGCCCTGCGGGGCTTTGGACACCACAATGATGAATGCTATCCAAAATGCAAATAATAAAAGGATGAGGAAAACATTTGCCATCTCTGGCAAGATGTTATATGCCAACACCATATGCTGCTTTTTTCAGCTATAATCTTTCTTCTCCGTTCAACTTTTACAGGTCTGCAAGAAGTTAAATGAAAACAGAAATCTAGATTCAAACTGTAATTAGCATGACAATTTACACCAAACTGAGTATTTACACCAAATTGAGTATATGTTTGGTTATACTCCACTCAAGGCCTTCAAAAGAAAAGACTAACAACAAAGAAGGTGTCATTTCTGTACATGAGCTTTAAGTCACATTCAGAACAAGATGGGCAGCTCAGGAGACCAGGAGAGTCAAGTAAGGGAGCAAGAGGGAATGGTTGCCACCCCATAGCTAATATACTAGCAATGCCCAAGTTCTTTACATATTTAATAACTTATCGAAGTAATGTGAGACAAAATTTATATCTAAGTCACTATGCTGATATATAATAGTCACTTTACATAAACTACATAAAATATAATATAATTAATATAATATAATATAATATATAATATGTAAGTGATCTTGCTGTTTTAGTTCATAGCATAGACTTTCACTAACTAGAATGCAGTCCTGATATGAAAATGTGACTGAATAGATATAATGGAAATGAATAGTGAAGCCCTATATGAATTTCTTCATTTCCATTTTTTATTTATTTATTTTGTCATTTTTTTGAACAGCTATTTTCTAACTTTATCTGACATTGCACTAACTAGGACTTTGTTTGGCTCCAGGGCTGAAAATATGCTTCAGCACCAATAAAGCAACCCAACAATATTTTTAATTAGATGTCCTATGGATGGCTAAAGGGGACAACATCATGGTTTTGATTTCAATAAATCTCAAAGAAAAATGTGTTTATCTAGAAGAGTGCATTCATTTAAATATGTCTGTGCAGGGCATGCTATGACACACACTTGTTGTGCCGGAAGATCTAATGGGAATTTAGAAGTCACTGGGGTAAGGATGCACTTTGAAAATATTACCCATGATTCAAAATAGTTCAGAAAAATTTAGTTGTGCATATTATAAAAACGATGATCAGCTTTCAATAACACAAATGGAGAAATGAATATATGGACTTGGACTAATTTAGATTACTTCACTGCATTGATTTTGTCTCAACACTCACAATATGCTCTTTTCTGTGGTGTAAAGTCAGCTTTTTAATCAGCTGAAGTGGGGTCACTGAGGATCTAAGTCTTTGTTATCCAGCAGAGCACTCTCTATATAAAGTGGTCTTTCCAAGCAGTATTGGATATGTCTGAAAGCTTCATCTAATTAGCCTGATATTTTATATCATGTTAGCATTGGATGTTATATAAGGATTAATGCTGTTATGTCTTGCAAGCATGACTCAAAATGAATATACGGTATAATGTATGACAATTGACACATTTTTCCTTAAAGGAAATATATAATGCTGTCATACAATCTAAATAAATAAAAATAAATCTATCTACTCTATTTTACCATTTCAAGTGAATTTTTTTAACATCTGAACAAAAATAAACAAGCAATAAAATATAGTCAATAATACATCAGCAGCAATAACATAGAAAGCACTTAGGATGAGACATGGCATCGACATGATGATAACATTGCAAAATAAAAATCAAGCAGTTAAACAAACCAGATCATACAAAAAGTACAGCTAAATGCACAATCTGTGAATTATATACAACACATTTATAAATAACGCATTTTAAGATTTATGTAGAAACTGGTTGTACTGTGTTCATTTTTGAGGACTCATAGCAGCAATATTTTGATCAAAATTTGCTAGATCAATGTGATAAAACACAGAACAAGTACTAAAACTAAATTGAGATTTAGCAAGCAGAAAAATGTTACAGAGGGCTAAATGAGATTCAGTAATTCCTAATAATGCAACAATAAAATACACATTACATACATTTCATTATTTTAAAGGAGTGGAATTTTTTTATTACTATTTGTATCTTTATTCTGGACCTCACCTTTCAAGATAGAATTGATGACTATAGTCATTTGTCATCCAGCAATAGATGGCCCAAATAGCATATAATTCAGCTCGTTCCCCTCAAAAACCCCCATAGATCAACCTCTTTTTGACCTTGGCATCCCCTCAAAACCGGTCTTCCAGCAAGAACCGTCAATCCCGTTCATAACTGCGCACCCCAGCACCTGGAAGGTGGCAGACCCTAAGGACTCAACTGCTATGGAATGGTGTCCTCATATCAATCCCGGTTTGTGTTTGTTGCCAGACCAGTTCCCCCCTTTTCCACCAAATTCCCCCATGCGCCAACACCCCCTTTTTGCTGAATACACACACACTACTACCACTCAACCATGCACTGGAAAGGCAAAGATAAAACATAACAATTCCAAAACTCTAAGGGAAGGAGGGAGGGAGATTCTGTAATAAAGAGTCTGAACATCCTGTCCAATAGCCTTTTTCTAACCTCTTTTTAGCCCACCCCTCTAAGCAATCATCCCTTTACCTAATAATACTACTCCAAACAACTTAACTATTGACCCTGTCCTTCTAATGTTTGGTGAAGCACCTATTTATGTCCCTGCAGCCCTATGCAGACCCACCAACATGACCCATTCCATTAGGTACAATATACTCTGCACCTGAGCTTCCAACCTGGTAAAATGATATTTAAAACACTATTTGTCTCTCCAACAAAGGAGGTTACCATAGTAACTGAGGAGCAGAGTATTTTGTACCTGATGGAGTGGGTCATGTTGGCCTATGAGGTGCAAAAAACACTGTGCTTACACCTAAAAAATAGGTGTATGTGTAGTTCTGGATTAGCTCCTAAATATATATTGTGAAGAAAATCTCCTGCCTAAGTGTTTGCTGACACATACTGATACAGCACCAAACATTCTGTGTTTTTTTCATATGAAAATAAGAGGTTGGTTTTAAAGAATTACACAGATCGGGTCTTACTTAGTGTTGTAACTACCATGAGAGCAATGGATGCAGCTATAAAGGGGCCTGGGGGAGAGGGGGGCCATGGCACACACAGAGGGCACACCAGAGACTGGCAACTTAGACAGTGCTCGGCTTGTGTTGAGTTGCAAGCAATTGATAGCACAGTTAGCGCAGTGAATAGAACTAAGCTGCCAGCTGCTGGCAATGTATTTATAAACTCTGCTCAGCACTCACAGATTGAGCACTGTCTAAGCTGTCAGCCTCTGACAATTGTCAGCACATGTGCAAAGTCTCGCCAATCCAACCCTGCGCCACACCTCCTTGCTATGAGACACCAGTTTGGCTACTTCGACCCCTAAGAAGTATTATATATTGGTCTCAGTTTAACTGGTAAATCAGAGCAGCAGTAAGGGAAATACATCTATCCTTTCAGTGGCACATTCATGGAGTGTTAGTTTGGAAGGGTTAATCACAATCAAGCTACCTTGTGTGTCACAAAATGATAAAAAGTATTATGTATGTTTATCTGGCATGTTCTATAGGACCCCCAGTACTGCCATCATATGTTTCAGTTCAAGATCTGACACAGGAAGTTAATTAATTCCATTCCATGCAGCGTTATAGCAAGAGAATAGGAAACAGGAACAGAACACTACTGTATTAAAAGATCACAAAATAACATTCTAAAGACAATAGCATTTAAAACAAAAAACCCTAACATTCGTACAAAGTAAAACAATCACAAAAGTATTATTTATTTATTTCACCGTTTTTTTTATAGTGCTTTCCAATTACTTGCATAATCCTGGGAAAGGCTAAGGGCCAGATTTACTAAGCTGCGGGTTTGGAAAAGTTGCCCATTGAAACATTAATTATGTCTTTAAATCAATTTTTTGAGAGCCGCCAAACTCTAGTACTGTTCATTCACTATATAGTCACTGAGACATGAAACATGCAAATTCATGTTTGTTGCTTCCGGTTGGTATTTATAGTTGACATGTGTCATGTAGCTTGTTTCACTGATTGCAAATATATTCAAAAGTCTAACTGGAGCTCTACATTGAAATAATTACATTGACGTACT
>WWET01006737.1:53374-63723 GCA_011038615.1 Limnodynastes dumerilii | reverse complement strand
TGTAATGTGTATGTATATAACCACCATTTCATCCAGACATTACTGTGTACTACCTGTTCTTGAAATTAAATTGTTACAAAATAATCTTCTTTAATATTAAAAGAAAACAGCACCAAAACGCAGCAATTTATGTACAAACTAGAAATGATAAATCCTTTAAATACCGAGCTGAATTGCGCTTGTTTTCTTTCACTGTTAATTGAAGGTTAAACCGGGCTGTAATCTGATTTAACTCCGTCTGAGTTCATTTTGTACAGTTATCACTACAGTATATTTGTATATACACAATATAATAGCTGTATGTAATTAGCAAGTATTCCCTGTTTACCTCATCAGCCTGAAACCAATTAAGAAATAACCTTATATTGGGATATTCGCTGAGGTACACTCAAGTCACAAGTGGTTGGAATTAAACCAGAAAACATCATTTAGAACAGTGAAGATTTGCTACAATGTTACTAAGAAGCCTTATAAGTAATTAGCCTGTGATTATTACAGGCAGATAGATCAGAGCTGTGGAATAACACAGTAGCTGAATGAAAAACAAATACATTTGTGACCCGGAGCCTGATTCAGACATAGGAACATTAGGGGAACTACGCAAGTTGCATGTGTGCAACAGATATTACACTACAGATCTCCTAGAGTACAGGAGGAAGAAGAGGACTTCAATCCCTGCAAAAAAGACAGGGATAGGCATGCTCACGAAGTACACGTATAGCAAAGGAATAGGGACTCACCTACAGGAGGTGCTGTGACGCTGGGCAGGTCAGATAACCCAATATAGCTATATTGTGACCCAAACCTCCTTTTTATGTATGTGCTGACACACAGTGTTATATAATGTGTGTATGGAGCGCCGGACCTGTTTTTGTTCCTCCTGTTAATGAAGTTCAATGGGTGGCGGTAAGCCGTGTATTTTGTCCTTTGCCCCTATTTGAGGTTCGAAATAAAATACGTGATTTTGGGGTCAATATTGCACAATTTACTACATCCATGCGATGTTCAGCAACTCTCACGCGCAGTTCTGGACACTAACGTGATAACCTTACCTTCCGCAAACCAAACACAGATCCGTGCAGGAGAAGAATTAAAAAAAAAAAAAGTGTTTCTGATATAAGTTAGAGTCTACTTTGACTTAAACTTTTGACATTTGTGATTTATCTTCATTCCCGTTATTTATTTTTATGAGTGTCCTCTGAAAACCTTAGTGTCTGTCACCTATGACCCTGAGGACAAGCTGAGCAGATATAAAATGAATATATCATTAACGCATTTGATTAATATATTATCATCACAATCATCACCATCACCAACATCATCACCATCACCATCACCACCATCATCACCACCACCATATCATCACCACCATCATCACCATCACCATATCATCACCACCATCATCATCACCACCATCATCACCATATCATCACCATCACCATAGCCAACATCATCATCATCACCATCACCACCATCATCACCATCACTATATCATCACTACCATCATCACCATCACCATATCATCACCACCATCATCATCACCACCATCATCACCATCACCACCATCATCACCATCACCATATCATCACCATCATCACCACCACCATATCATCACCATCACCATATCATCACCACCATCATCATCACCACCATCATCACCATCACCATATCAACACCACCATCATCACCACCACCATCATCACCACCATCACCACCATCATCACCACCACCATCATCACCACCACCATATCATCACCACCATCATCACCATCACCATATCATCACCATCATCATCATCACCACCATCATCACCACCACCATCATCACCACCATCACCACCATCATCACCACCACCATCATCACCACCACCATATCATCACCATCATCACCATCATCACCACCACCATATCATCACCATCATCACCATCACCATATCATCACCATCGCCAACATCATCACCACCACCATATCATCACCATCACCATATCATCACCACCATCATCACCATATCATCACCATCACCATCATCACCATATCATCACCACCATCATCATCACCATATCATCACCACCATCACCATATCATGACCACCATCATCACCATATCATCACCATCACCATCATCACCATATCATTACCACCATCATCATCACCATATCATCACCACCACCATATCATCACCACCATCACCATCATCATCACTATCACCATCATCACCATATCATCACCATCATCACCATATCATCACCACCATCATCATCACCACCATCATATCGTCACCACCATCACCATCATCATCACTATCACCATCATCATCACCACCATCATCACCACCACCACCATATCATCACCAACATCATCATCACTATCACCATCACTATCACCATCATCATCACCATATCATCACCATCACCATCATTACAATCATCATCATCATCACCATCACCATATCATCATCACCATCATCACCATATCATCACCATCACCATCATCACCATATCATCACCATCACCATCATCACCATCATCACCATCACCATATCATCACCACCATCATCACCATATCATCACCACCATCATCATCACCATATCATCACCATCACCATCATCACCACCATCATCACCAACATCATCATCACTATCACCATCATCATCACCACCATCATCACCACCACCATATCATCACCACCATCATCACCATCACCATATCATCACCAACATCATCATCACTATCACCATCATCATCACCATATCATCACCATCACTACAATCATCACCATCACCATCATCACCACCATCATCACTATCACCGTCACCTCATCATCATCACCAACATTACCACCATCACCAACATCACTACCACCATCATCATCACCACCATCATCATCACCATCATCATCACCATCACCAACATCACCACCATCATCATCATAATCACTATCACCATCACCATCACCATCATAATCACTATCACCATCACCATCATCATCACCATCATCATAATCACTATCACCATCATCGTCACCATCACCATCATCATCATCATCATCATCACCATCATCATCACCATCATCACCACCACCACCATCGTCATCACCACCATCATCACCATCACCACCATCGTCACCATCATCCCTATATCATCACCACTATCACCACCATCACCATCATCATCATCACCATCATCACCACCACCATCATCATCACCACCATCATCACCACCACCATCACCACCACCATCATCACTATCACCATCATCACCATCATCACCACCATCACCATCATCATCACCATCACCATCATCATCACCATCATCACCAACATCACCACCACCATCATCACAATCAGCACCATCACCATCGTCAACAGCATCATCACCACCATCACTATCACCATCATCACTATCACCATCATCATCAACATCAACACCACCATAGTCACCATCACCATTATCGTCACTATCACTATCATCGTCATCACCACCATCACCACCATCGTCACCATCACCATCATTGTCACCATGACCACCACCATCAGCATAGTCACCATCATCATCACCACCATCATCACCATCATCACTATCACCATCATCGTCACCATCATCATCACTATCACCATCATCATCACTATCACCATCATCACACCACCATCACCACCATCATCACCATCATCATCACCACCATCATTGTTACCATGACCACCACCATCATCACCATCATCGTCACCATCATCGTCACCATCCTTGTCACCATCATCATCACCATCTCCACCATCATCACCACCGTCACCATCATCATCACCATCCTTTTCACCATCATCAACACCATCATCATCACCATCTCCACCATCATCACCACCGTCACCACCATCACCACCATCATCACTATCATCATTACAATCTTCACAATCACCATTATCACAAACAACATCATCATCATCATCACCATCATTACAATTATCATTATAATCATCATTACCAACATAATCACCATCACCACAGTTATCATCATCATTATAACCATCATCATCATTATAACCATCATCATCATTACAACCATCATCATCATTACAACAATCACAATCATCACCATCACAAACATCATCATTATCACCACCATTAAAATCATTATCATCATTACAATCTTCTTTTCTCCCAGGTCCAATTTCCAGGTCATAAGACTCTGGAAGAGAAAGAACGGAATTCTTTTGTATATTTAATATTCTGTATAGCGAATACTGATAAACACAGTCGCCTCCGTGGCTGCCGCCTACCACTTCATACACTGATCCAGCTCATTGGTTTCATATTATTTTTATTTCGGTGCTATAACATCTGGTCTCCGTGAGACGCGTTTCCTGTTATCAGGAATGTAGAATAAATAGTTGAAAAAACGGCTTCTCATATTGTTTCCTACGAAGCCGAACATTTCAGCAATGAACTGACTCTTATCACACAAGTCACATAAACATCAGTGATTTAAAAGGCACACTTGCACATGTAAATGTTCCATTTAATAATGAGAAGAGCTTTATGAAAAGCACATTATTGAAAGCGTTTGAGCAACTCTCATTTTGCCAACTTTCATTAGTCGTAACACGAAAACAAAATGCGTTTCAGGGTGGATGTGAGAGGAAACGATGCT
Organism: Limnodynastes dumerilii; assembly: GCA_011038615.1. Taxonomy (NCBI): domain Eukaryota; kingdom Metazoa; phylum Chordata; class Amphibia; order Anura; family Limnodynastidae; genus Limnodynastes; species Limnodynastes dumerilii. The sequence continues at coordinate 59,082 of WWET01006737.1, read as the reverse complement.
GCTACCAGGACACAATGATGCGGGCGTGAATTTAGTACAAGGGTGACATTAGGGAATCAATTGTGGCGAACGCATTATGGGCGGAGATTCACTATCGGATCACTGTGGTAGCAACGCATCCGTGCGAACACATAACTAACCACTGACTCCACACGGGCAGACCTCCGACACCCATAACTTAAAATGTCCGACTTGTAAAATGGCGATGGATAAGAGATCTCGAATGGTATGCAGTACGTCAGTATGCCTTTATTGTACAATCCGGCTGTCCCAGCCTTCCTGCAGGAAACGGTCATAAAGCACAAGTTATTGGAAGTCTGGATCGAGATGATTGTTCTCGGACTATATCGCACGGATACAAATTACACCCAATTGCGCAATTTATTATTCTACTGCATGCAAACTTTCATGGGATATAAGCAGACTGTGTTTCCATAAGAATTCCTTCACAAAACTTCCACGTTATTATCGCCAGTTGCTTTAACCTACCGTATTTCCCCATGTATAAGACGCACCTTAATTTTGGGGCCCGAAATTTGAAAAAGTATTACATAAAGTTATTGAGCTCATCCTTTAGCCATATTGCTCCCTCTTTGTGTCAGCCAGTGTTATTGCTCCCTCTTTGTGTCCAGCCAGTGTTATTGCCCCCTCTATTTGTGTCAGCCAGTGTTACTGCCCCCTCTATTTGTGTCAGTCAGTGTTATTGCCCCCTCTATTTGTATCCAGCCAGTGTTATTGCCCCCTCTATTTGTGTCCTGCCAGTGTTATTGCCCCCTCTATTTGTGTCCTGCCAGTGTTATTGCCCCCTCTATTTGTGTCCTGCCAGTGTTATTGTCCCCTCTATTTGTGTCCAGCCAGTGTTATTACCCCCTATATTTGTGTTCTGCCAGTGTTATTGCCCCCTCTGTGTGTGTGCCCACCCTGCGTTTGTTCCCCCTCCATGTCCAGCCTTCGCATCCATCCATTTAATCATTCATTCCAATCACATCGTAGCACACTTTCCTTTGCTCTTCCTCCAGCTCTCTCCCCTGCAGCACGCTCTGCAGAATGACGCTGATGTGACCTTAGGTCACGCTAGCGTCATTTGCAGAGCGCGACACGGAGGGAAGGAGCCGGAGGGAGAGCAAAGGTAAGTGTGCTGCGGGCATCTCCTGTATAAGACGCACCCAGTTTTTAGATCCCAAATTTTTCTAGAAAAGGTGCGTTTTATACATGCGGAAATACGGTATATAAAAAACAAAAATTATCAATCCACTGGTGCTAAAAAGTAAAAATAACTTAAAAGTAAATAACTAAAAAGTAAAAATAACTAAAAAGTAAATAACTAAAGTAAAAATAACTAAAAAGTAAAAATAACTAAAAAGTAAACAACTAAAAAGTAAAAATAACTAAAAAGTAAACAACTAAAAAGTAAATAACTAAAGTAAAAATAACTAAAAAGTAAACAACTAAAAAGTAAAAATAACTAATAAGAAAATATTAATTAATTGAGGTCAATCTGAAAACAATTCATACACAACTCTTATGGGAAATCCACGACCCGTTCAAAGCACCAAAACAGCGCTAAAAAGTCCTTGAATTCAGCCACAGCTCTATCACTGTCCATAAAGCTTCCAAAACAGAGAATTGCTATTGGGGACAGGAACCTATTTCACAGTTTCTAGAAGGTACTTATTGTGGCGGTTGCGGCGGGTAAATTAGGGTTAGTGTGGCAGTTGCGATAAGGTAAAAGGGTGGGGTTAGGGCTTGAGGGCAAGGTTAGGCCTAAGTTTCGGGGTATGGAGGGTTAGGATAAGGCTGAGGAGCATGGAGGGTTAGGTTAAGGCTGAGGGGCATCGAGGGTTAAGGTTAGGGCTGAAGAAGGGGAAGGTTAAGGTTAGGTCTGAAGAAGGGGAAGGTTAAGGTTAGGCTGAAGGAAAGGGAGGGTTAGGGTAAGGTTAGGCTAAACACTTAGCTTTTTGGCGAATGTCTCTTTGCATCACAATCACTTTCTAAAATGCAAACTGGCGGCAACTGCATTCAGTCTCTCAAAATGAAGACCATTGTTCCGACGAATCACAGTAATACCTGTAATTGGAGGGTTGATCCTGATAGTACTAGAATTTAACAATCTTTACATTCTCTTTTGTGACTGTATTTGTTTTGGTGGTTTACTTAGTGTCTGTTCTAACCCATGTGCCTCCTCTCTCAGGTAAGTGCAACGTACTGAATCTTAACGTGCCTGTATTCACCTCTAACGGATGGGAGATCACCATTTTCCGGAGGGCTGGACAAAAAAAAAACAAGACCAGAAAGTCCTTTGTTGAGTTTTTCAATCAAAGCAAATATTAGACAGTGCTGTTTTCATAAATACTGTTGAAGCAGACGGCAAAGGGAGGCATGCATTTTAATTTCGGTGAGCGCACAGTGCTGGGGAGAAACACACAGAGATATTTCCCCAGGGTACAGGCTGTTCTTGACTTTGCATTTTAACGAACATTTAAATGTTTGCTCCATTTTCTCAGCGACGACTGAAAGTGAAGTTCATTTATTTTCATAATATTTTTTCATACGTTGGAAACTCTCTCAATGATTCTCTCTGAGTGGTTCTTAAAGCATTTTTATTTTCATTATCACTGTATAATTAGACTAAACACAGATTCAAAAGCCTTTACGCAGTGCCGGTATTGTGTCACTGTCTTGGCTGCCGTCAGAATATCTGGGGCCCGGGACACCTCCGCCCTATGTGATGTCATTGGAGGGGTAAGGGGATTGGGGTCCCGATCGGGCCTACTGTTAGTGTACAGTACGTTAGTCAGAACAGGGACCTGTTCTGGACCTTCCACTGGATGGTTTTGGAATACACCACAACCTGATTTAGGAGGGACCAGAGGCAGAACTAGTGAGTTGTGGGCCGATGTGCAAAAAATATGTTTTGGCCCTGATGGTATCCAAGGTAACCCGGTGCGGAGCTTCTGCGGTGCGGTGATAACGACTGTGGGAACGTATCAGCATGGGTCCCGGTGCCGCTGCACCTGTTGCACCAATGGTAGTTCCGCCCCTGGGAGGGACTGTCCCAATTTGTGGGTCACAAAAGGGGAGGGGCTTATGGAAAAGCGGGTGTGGTTTCAACAAAGAAGGTTTGGGCAGAACAGGGGCAGCAATTCATTTCAATGATGCCCCAAAAACAACTACAACACTGGGCAGACACCTCATGGGCGGGTTGAAAGAGCTGCTAATTATTTTTAAATTTAATTTAATTTAATTTTAATTATCGACAGTTACATCCAACCCATTGATAATACAGGGCTGGAGCCAGACTTAAGAAGCAGCTTGTAATTAAGAACCTGATTCACACTTAAGAGTGAGTTAGGTGTGGGCAGATCTGCACCTAACTCACTAGTACAGCCCCCCACCTGCCCCCGTTTTTAGATACCTTAATGGCACTTACGAGTTCCATAGGGCTACCTTATCTATCCGTGCAATGTCCGTACAGACATTGCCTCTCCCCTGCCCTCCCCACCTAATCTAAATACCCCCCCCCCACTTCATCCTAAAAACGTGCGTAGGGCGTCTAATTACGAACGTGTCTGCATAACCACGCCTCCTTTTGGTTATTTAATTGCCTCCCTCCACCCAATCTTCTTATCTGCCGTGTTAATTATTCGTGGCACGCCCCTTTTCAGCGTAAGTTACTGCGAACCTACGATCTTTAGGTGCGTCCTGTTGAATCACGGCATTTGCGTTCCCAAATCCAATGTAAATAGCGTATTAAAGTTACTACACCTGCGCAGTATATGTCTTCCTAAATATACGCACCTTAAAACACAAAAATTCTTAACGGTGAATCAGGCCCCTAATTTCAAACTCCTTCTTAAGTCTGGATCCAGCCCATAACAACCTGAAGATATAAACCCAGGCAACGCCAGGCACTTCAGCCATTAAATAAATACAGACATAATGTCTCCCAAATCATCAGACCTGCCTTCACCCCCCCCCAGCATGTAAATGGACCCTCACCACTATGTCAGCGCAATCCCTCCCTCATAAATTCATTTGTCAGGACTGACATACTCTGCGCTGCAGTTAGCAGTTTATGATTACCTCTTAGTTCCCTTTTGTCTGCTGTCTGCTCAGTGATGACACCAACCTAGAAGCCTTTGCTGCTTCTCCCTCTAGCAGCGTGTGCAGCCTCACTGATGGATTCTAGAAACCAATGAAGTGTTATATAAGGATGTCAGATCCACTTCAAAAGCCTCGGAGGCCTCGGTATTAAAATAAATTACTTTTACACCTCTTGTTACATTGTAACCACCGCTAGAAAGAGACATTGTAAAAAAGCGTACACGCCGATGTCACACGGCATATAATTTGGCGCGCGTGCGTTCCGATTTGCTTTGTGCCGTTGTCATCGCCTTTTGTTTGCATCCTCGGTGATCAAACTATTTGCAACCCCTTTGTAATGAAAATGACAAATGATGTTTAAGAATTGTTGCTCCGGTTACTGAGAATGGAGAGTGACAGGCTGACAATCTAAGTATTAATGAAATGCAGCATCAAAGTGCATAATGTATCAGGAACGACTGTGTTTCCACTGCACAGAGCCAAGCAGAGACACACAGCGCCTTCTCATTTTATTCCTCATTCTCAATTAAAGTGCACCTGGAACATTTTCACCGTAGGTGCACCAGCCAAAACCCACCGGCCCCGATACAGATCCGAGTGGATGCCAGCTGGCGTGACGTTGTTTTTGGCATTTTTTTGCATTGCGCAGAATGGAAGAGCACGGATTCGCGCCCTATTCGGATCTCAGCGCACTTCAAGCATTCGGGGCTTGCGTTCTGTGGAGCGATCCGGTTTCTGGTCTGAATGACCGGTACTGCCAACAGCTGAATTGCAACTGTAACTGTGTTAAAGCTCTCTGTATTACGAATGTTCTGATTGGGAACAAGCAGGACCGGATTGAGGATCATGTGGGCCTGGGGCTGAAAATGATCAAGGGCCCATACTATTTAGTATGCTTTGGAGGAGGTTATCAGTTCCTGACATTCATCCTTATGCACTGCAGTCTGTGGGGGCCTATTTTCAGATGGAGGCCTGGGGCTGCAGTCCCATTAGCCCCATTGTTAATCTGGCCCTGGGAACAAGTACTTACAGCTGATGGCCCTATTTCCAAAAAGTACCTGTTCTCCATTCGGTCTATGGCAGCAGAACCGCTTTCAGAAATTGTGGGGCCTGGGACACACCCGTGAGCCCGTCCCCTATGTGACGTCATCATTGACGCCACATGGGCGGGGCTCCGCAGACCTGCGTCACCATCTGGCCGGTGTAAAGAGAAATTCTTCCTTGCGCATTGGCCATGTGATGATGGCGGGACCCCATCAGCTGCGTGCCCGCGACTGCAGTTCCAGCTGTCCCCCCCTGATGGCGGCCCTGTGCGGCAGGCTGCGGGTAGGTGATGGTTAGGGTAGGGTTATGGTTAAGCTGAAAGTAGGGGAGGTTAGGCTGTGGGACACTGAGGTTAAGGTTAGAGTAACAGAAGAGGAGGGTTAGGGGAAAATCTTACCTGTCGCTTTTGGAGCAATTGGATCCTGATTGCTCGCGGTGAACACATGCTTTGATTGCAACTGCATAGAAATTCCTGCATCCATGAAAACCGTTGTGATGCAATTCAGCACATCGAGCCAATCATCGGCACAATCAGCAAATCACACATATATATATATATA
>WWET01006736.1:47498-63809 GCA_011038615.1 Limnodynastes dumerilii | reverse complement strand
TGGGTCCTCGACTCACTAGTTTCGCCAATGTATATCTCACTGTTTTTGTGTGTGTTTATGTATATAGGGGGTGTGTGTGTGTGTGTGTGTGTGTGTGTGTGTGTCTGTGTGTGTGTGTGTGTGTGTGAGAGAGAGAGAGAGATTTTATGGAAGAAAAAATTAGTAAACACTAGATTACACACCAAAAATAAAATGCAATGCAATGCATAAATTAAATAAATTATGGTTGCTCCTGTTATTATAATGTAATAATATCTCTTTAATAAATTAAATCATAATACCACATACACTCATAAAACATTGCCATTCCTATATTATATAGGAACACTGAATTGCATAATAAGAATAAATGTAGATAAAAAACAAACAGTAGAAGTATTAAGAAATTTAGAGGCTGGCAGCATTATATGTTACAGGGAGGTCATTGTGTGATCTGTGCACTCTGTCTTGGCATGTTCTCGTTGTTATTATTTTTCTTTTTTTGTATTTTTTTATAAAATTGCAGGGGCTAATAAAACAGTGTTAATCCCACCTACTTTCTGTTTGGCCCCTCCAGTTTATTTGGTCACGCCCCCACAGGAGGCCACTTCCAGAATTTTTTCCAGGGCCACTTTATTTTCCCAATCCGCCCCTGATTGTGTGTGTGTAATCACCACACTGTTTTTATGAGCTATATAGATATTATTAGAATACACAAAATGGTGGTTGCTAAGATCTATATATAGGTACCAGGCATTTTTTTCCTAAATAAATAAATAAAAATAATAAATATATATATATATATATATATATATTTTACTATGCTATTGTCAATAATAATATGCATGTTATAAACGTCTTCTGTAATCTCTTGGTACATTTCATGTGTAAAATACAGTTTTGGTTGGATTTAAACTTGTATTGCTTGATATAACTTGTGTTGCTGTTTAATGACTTAAAAAAATAGCTTTTTGGTGTAATTTTATTTTTGTGGGCATATAAACACTAAATTGATGATGATTGTCTGCTAGGGGGTACCAGTCAAAATCTCACCTAGGGCACCAAATTGTCAAGGGCCGGCCCTGATTAAGTTCCTCCCTGTTCCTAGAAACACTGGTATACTAGTGTTGCTAGGCAGAAGGGCAGAACTTGAGGCCGTGGTTTCCATGAAACCACAGGCCTCAAGTCACTTGCAGGAGATTTGCAGGCTCTCTCGGGATACCGGGAGAACTGCCAGAATTTCGGGAGACTCCCGGACATTCCGGGAGAGTTGGCAACCCTGAAGTAAGTTTAGATTACGCTTATTTAAAAAAATAGCCAGAGCCTAGTCTAGTGTCACCAAAATCAGTAAGCCAAAAATTGTGGGGCAGTTAAACCCTTGTTGTGGCTTCTATTTGTTGTTTACCACTCAGCTCTAGTGGGTCTCCAGAAAACAATCTTAGTCGCACAAACTATAGTTCATAACAATAACTATAACTATTTTATAACTAATAAAGATAAAGGACAAAAAATAAATTCCTGTGGCTGCTGCATAAGCATCATCCTTGACTTTGTTTAATAATTTCAATCTGCATTCAAAGCCTGTTACATGCATCTAAGGATGTTTAAAATCTAGTTTGAATACCATGACTGGACTGATTATCCTCGCAAAACAATCTACTGCTGCTTATTTACTACAATGTTTGCTGGTATATTACCTAATCCAATATAAATGCTAATGTATAACCCTGTAATGAGTAACTTTGGAACCGGTTGCATTCTCCGGCAAGAAAATCTTATTTGCGAAATAGGGACATCCGAAAGTTCCTTTTCAGATGTCCCTATTTCGAATGCTTACCACTTTCTACTTTTTTTTTCAGAATGGGTATGTCGTTCGGCATACTTCACCCATTCTCCTTCGGAAATACCGCCGCCGCTATCCCTCCGCCGCCGATATCGCCGGACCGAGGGACAGGTGAGTAACCTCTCTGTGCGGGGTAGGGAGGGTTAGGGTCAGGCTGCAGGGGAGGGAGGGTTAGGATCAGGCTGCAGGGGAGGGAGGGTTAGGGTCAGGCTGCGGGAGATGGTGGGTTAGGGTCAGGCTGTAAGTAAGGGAGGGTTAGGTCAGGCTGCCAGGAAAGGAGGGTTAGGGTAGTGAGAGGTGAGGGTTAGGGCTAGAATTAGGGAAAGGAGTGGGGGACTATTTTTACTAACTTTTCGGAGCACCGGATCGATTGCAATGCCTCCTTGAGGCATATGCAATCGAAATTCAAGCCAGTTCTAAACTGCGTGGGAGGAAACGGCCCTATCGAAATAGGGCCGTTCTAACAGGGAACCCCCATCACTTTGGAACATCTGTGTAGGGCTTCACCTCAGAGGCATACTGGCCAAAAAGGTATCAATAATTAAGAATGTTATATTATTGGAGATCACCAGATAACAAATGGTGGGCATACACCTTGGTCATAAACAAGCCACAAAGAAAACAATGGACTGCCACCCAGATCCCTATTTCACAGAGGCCCTGATTTACACTTAAGTAAGTTCTTAATTTACATGCGTATTTTTATGATCAGTTAAATTGTGCATGCATGCCCCGCACCCAAATATGCACACAGAGACCATGGCTGACTGATTCACATACATGGATGTCAGACTTAGGACTGATTCATGTATCAGCATGCATGTCTAGAGGTGCAAGATTTCTAATGCAATTGAGCTGCACACAAAAACTGCAGTTTCCATGGCGATGCATGTAAATATCGCTTCTACTTGTCGCCCGTTCTTTTCAGAGCGTTATATTTATTAACCCTCCAAGGGTTACAATCCACTCTGAGCGTTAAAATAACGCAGGTTCAGGCTGGCTTTATTGTTACAATTCCAGTGGTATCCCTATAAAACTATATAACTCCCCTTTTCTCCCCCTAATAGCTGTTACAAGGGGAAGGAAAAGGAGAGTATATATGGGCGTATCGCTTAGATGTTAGTAAGTTTTAAATGTGTTTAAAAAAAATAAAATAAATAATAATATTAAATATTAAGAAAAAAACAGTAAAGGGTTAAAACTTACCTACAGTTGCCGATCCTGACATGAAGACACTACGCATGCGCAGTGTTAATCATGTTGGGACTTGAAAGTTTCAAAGTCCTGAATGAGAGTCACTGCACATGTTCATGCTTCGATTGCATGAAAGGTGCTGTGATGACCTCGCAGATCATCGTGGGACCTCGCAAACGAAGCTGCCAGCCTCGCAGTGAAGATAAGCAAGCCTGCTGCAGCTTCAATCACATAAAAACATAAAAGGTAAATAGAGCCAAACATGCTTAATACATCATTAATAAACAAAGCTCAGTTCATCATAAGCCCTGTTTAATAGGTGTAGCCTAATTGATAATATGTGATGATTGGTTAATGCCAGAATTAATACCTGGATGTTGGCTGCACCTGTACACTTGCTCCCTTAACAAAGCTTGGAAACAAACTGCTTTGATTACCCTGCTGTGCACCAGGGATTGCTATTCTCATGACTCCGTCTTCTAGATGTGTATTTAAGATGTTAACGACTTTGTTAGTCTAAACACAAAAATCCCCAATAAAACTTATATGTTTTGATGTGGTATCTTTTTTCTGTTTTGGATAAATTAGAGAATCTCTAGAAACCGAAACTACTGATTTGAGGAGACTAAGTGAATATTCATTATTCAATAAACAGGATTGCAACTCAGAGGCTTTGGGCCGTATTCAGAGATCCGTTTCTAACGAAAGTTCCGTGCGTATATTTAGGATCGGATCGATTTTGCATCAACTGCGCATGCGTAGTAATAGTAATACGCAGTCTACGTTGAAGTTAAGGTCGGAAATGGCTAAGGGACAGAATTGTGAATCGGGTGGGGAAGATTCCGACCCTAAGTGCGGCGGAAATATACGAACCTAAGGATTTGCATAGAAATGGGCGGGGGGAGGCATTAAGATGAGGGAAAATGGGCGCGCTTACAGGGTTAGGGCCGTAAATATACGCATTATCGATTTTAATGAATTACCTACTAAACGGATGTTTTACATCTTTTTATGCTATGGTCTTGTCTCTGTTCTTTATATTTCTATATTGCGAATCCTGAGATGGAATATTGACTGCTACATTATTGAAGCCCTATTTGTGTGGCTGTGTGGCTGTGTGGCACGCATTCACTCACTTCCCCCTAATCATGAGGTGTCGTCCCCTTAATTATTATTATTATCGTTTATTTATAAGGCGCCACAAGGTGTTCGCAGCGCTGTGCAAAATACAACAAAATACAGAACAGACATACAGAGTAGATACCACCCTGGTGAAGCTAACTAATTTTCAGGCGAGCTTTCCACCTTGCCCCCCTGGCCCTCTTCCTCCTCCCCTAGCTTTACCATAGGGTTGTTTGGAGGATTGGGACCTACAAATCTCTTGAAAAGGACATCTGCATTGAGGTGCTGATACCCCGGACGATGCCGCACCTCAAACTTAAATGGCTGTAAGACCAAAAACCAACGGGTCACACGAGCATTCACCTCTTTGTTCGTGTGCATCCATTTCAAGGGAGCATGGTCTGTAACTAACAAAAACTCCCGTCCCAACAAATAATATTTTAAGGACTCCACTGCCTATTTAATTGCCAAGCACTCCTGTTCTACAGTTAAATACTTGCGCTCTCTGGGAAGTAATTTACGGCTAAGGTAGAGTACCAGCTTCTCCTCACCATCTACCTCCTGTGAAAGGACTGCCCTTAATCCTGTCCCAGAGACACCTGTCTGCAACACAAACTGTTTTGTAAAATCAGGAGCTTGCAAGACAGGCTCTGTACATAAAGCTCTTCTTAAGTCTTGCCAAGCGTTTTCCACTAGTCTGGACCACGTTATTTTGTCTGGAGACTTTTTTTTTAAGACATTTGGTTAGTGGAGCCGCTCTAGTGGCAAAATCACGTATGAGCCTGTGATAATACCCCACTAGACCGATAAACGTCCTAAGTTGCAACTTACATTTGGGAAGAACCGCTTCTATCTTGCTAGCCTTAGGTTTAACCTGTCCCCTGCCCACAATATACCCCAAATATTTGGCTTCTATCATACCAATGGCATATTTCTCAGGGTTGGCGGTAAACCCATGTTTCCTTAGAGACTTCAAAACGGCCTCTACTTTTGGTAGGTGGGATTCCCAGTCAGCGCTAAAAATGACAATGTCATCTAAATACGCAACTGCATATTCCCTGTGGGGCCGCAGAAACTTATTCATAGCTCTCTGAAAGGTTGCTGGGGCACCATGTAAACCAAATGGCAACCTTTTGTACTGAAATAGGCCCTCTGGGGTAGAGAAGGCTGTTTTTGCCTTAGCAGCTTCCGTTAAAGGAAGCTTTGTCAAGTCAAGTGTGGTAAGATACTGACTGCTGGCTAATCTCTCTACCAACTCATCAATCTGGGGCATAAGGTACGAATCAAAGCGAGAAACCTGATTTAATTTGCGGAAGTCATTACAGAATCTTACCGCGTTGACTGCTTAGGTACTATGACAATGGGATTATTCCACTCGCTATTGGATTCCTCTATAACCCCTAGGTGAAGCATCTCTTCTACCTCTTGCTTTACCAGTGCCTATTTTGCCTTGGGTATGCGATATGGCCTTTCTTTGATGACCACCCCGGGTTGAGTCACAATATCATGTTGAATGATCTGTGTCTCCGGGAATGTCAGAAAACACAACCTCACAGCTTCCTGTTTCTGCCCAGGACTAAGTGTGACTTCAATGGGTAACTGGCATTCTGGAACCTTTTTTGCTACTAAAGAGGGCTGACTGGTGTTTTCCTTCCAAGGTTTTAACAAGTTCACATGGTATTATTATTATTAATGCTTATTTATAAGGCGCCACACAGTATTCGCAGTGCCGTACAGAGGCAATAGCAAAGACAGTAGTTGCACATACAAAACAATAATTAACAGAATGTAAAAAAATTTGAATAAGGAATACAATACATGTATAAAGCAAAAATTAAATACAATACAAAAATATCAAAACAATATGTGAGGAAAATAAAGAAGCTGGATAAGCTTGTAGGAGCAGATGAATAAGGAGAGAGATGGACAGTAGAGAGAAAAAAGTGGGAATGGATGAGGACAGGGTAGAGGGATGATGACAGGAGGAAGGAGGACCCTGCTCATAAAAGCTAACATGCTAAAGTGAGAGAGGGTGAACAAACAGGAGACACAGTGGTGAAGATGGGGAGGACAAGTAAGCTTAGGTGGAGGAAGGGAAGGCTAGCCTGAAGAAGTGGGTTTTAAGGGAGTGTTTGAAGGATTGGAGTGTGCTGGATGTGGAAAGTTGTTCCAATGGAGAGGGGTGGCCCGGGAGAAGTCTTGGATGTGGGAATGAGAAGTGGTTATAAGGTTGGAGTTGAGGGGGCAGTCACCAGTGGAGCGGAGTGGACAGGAGGGAGTGTGGGTGGAGATAAGGGAGGAGAGGTAGGGAGCGGTGGAGGAGGAGAGAGACTTGTAAGTTTTGGTGAGGAGTTTAAAGAGAATTCTGAAAGGGACAGGAAGCCAGTGTAGAGATTGACAGAGAGGGGAGGTAGAGGCAGTGCATTGGGAGACGAAGATGAGTCTGGCTGCAGTATTTAGTATAGATTGTAGGGCTGAGAGACGGACCAGAGGGAGGCCAGAGGGGAGAATGTTGCAGTAGTCGAGACAGGAGATAACGAGAGTGAATGAGCGTTTTAGTGGCATCAGTTGTCAAGAAGGGTCTGATGCGAGCAATGTTGCAGAGCTGAAAGTGGCAGGACAGTGAGAGTTTGCAGATGTGGGGGGTGAAGGAGAGAGAGGAGTCCTGGTTGACGCCCAGGCATCGGGCTTGGGTGGAGGAGGAGATGGTGAAGTCGGCAATAGTAATAGAGATAGTAGGGGTAGAGGGGATACTTGAAGGAGAGAAGACTATGATTTCCATTTTGTCCATGTTAAGCTTCAGAAAACACACGGACATCCATGATGAGATGGCTGAGAGGCAATCTGACACTTTTGACAGAAGTTCGGGGCTGAGCTCAGGGGAGGAGAGATAGATTTGAGTGTCGTCGGCATAGAGGTGGTAGTGAAAGCCAAAGCTGATGAGGTCACCCAGAGAGGAGGTGTAGAGTGAGAACAGAAGGGGACCAAGAACTGAGCCCTGGGGGAAGCCAACGGGAAGAGGAGTAGTAGGGGAGGAGGATCTAGGGGTTGCTACAGAGATAGGAGGAGAACGAGGAGTGGACAGTGCCAGAGAGGCCGAGGGAGCAAAGGCTGTGGAGAAGGACAGGGTGATCAACAGTATCAAAGGCTGCCGATAGATCCAGGAGGATGAGCAGGGAAAAGTGGCCCTTTGATTTGGCAGAAAGGAGATAATTTGTGACCTTAGTCAGGGCAGTTTCAGTGGAGTGCAGGGGGCAGAACCCAGATTGGAGAGGGTCTAGGATGGAGTGGTCAGCAAGGTAGTCGATTAGACGCTTGTACCCTCCTGTTGAATCTTGTAATTGACCGGTCCCACCGCCTCTATGATCTCATAAGGGCCCCGCCATTGAGCATACATCTTACTTTTTGTAGTGGGCACAAGCATTAACGCCTTGTCTTCCGGTTTAAAGGACCGATTAACTGCGGTGACGTCATAACTTTGTTTCTGACGTTGCTGAGCCCTTTCCATATGTTCGTTCAGGAGTGGCGCAATCTGCCTAAGACGGCCTTACAATTGGGACACAAATTGAACGATATTAGGGTCCTGACAGGGTTGTTGTTTGCACCCTTCCTTTAATAAATCCAGAATCCCTCTGGGTTGCCTCCCATAGAGGAGTTCAAAGGGACTAAACCCTGTAGAAGATTGTGGTACTTCTCTGACCGTGAACATTAAATAAGGTAGAAGCAAATCCCAGTCTCGCTTTTCTTGAGACAATTGCCCTCTTTATCATTTGTTTAAGGGTTTGATTAAACCTTTCTACCAGACCATTTATTTGCGGGTGGTACACCAAAGTGGTAATTCTGTCTACCTTTAACAACCGGCATAACTCATTCATAAGCTTAGAAACAAACAGGGGTACCTTGGTCGGTTAGGACCTCCTTCGGTATTCCTAGATGAGTATATAGAATTAGTAGCTCTCTGGCGATAGTGCCAGATTTCATATTACGTAGGGGTATAGCCTCCGGGTATCTGGTGGCATAGTCCACTATCACTAGTATGTATTGGTGCCCTTGAGCAGATCTCTACACTGGCCCTATCAGATCCATACCAATTTGTTCAAAAGGCATGGAAATGATAGGGAGGGGTACCAGTGGTGCCCTAAATTCTGGTCGAGGGGCCGTCTTCTGGCACACTGGGCATTCTTGACAATACCTCTTGACTGAAGCATAGATGCCTGGCCAAAAGAACCTCAACTGTATATGTTTGAGTGTTTTCTGCTCCCCTAAATTGCCTCCCCACAAATGCGCATGTGCGGCTTCTAGCATGTGCGGCTTCTAACACCAACCGCTCAAGTTTTCAGGGAACTAACAATTGTTCTACTCTTTTCCCCTGGAAAGTAGTAACACGATATAGCAAATTATTTTTCAACATAAAATATGGCACACCCTCAGATGGCAAAACAGCAATCACTCTATCATTAACCACTTTTACAGTCTCAAAGGCCTGTGCCAGATTGCTATCGCGTTGGTCCCGCCCAAAGTCCTGCAATTATATTTTCTCACCAACAGGTTTCCATTGGGCCTCAGAGTCAGTTTCCTGGGGTAGTTCAGTAGCTGCAGTAGTTCTCCCAGATGCCAAGCGTTGGTAGTCTCTGGTCTCTGGCCCGTGACATACCTGAGCGGCTGACTGTTTGTCAGTGCTATGCCATGTAACCAGTTCCTGCAGCAACGGAAAGTCACGGCCCAGGATTAGCGAATAAGGAGGTTGGGAGGTCACTGCAGCCACCACCTTCAATGACCGGCTTAGTACGGTCAGGGGTAAGTACACACATGGGCACTCCTCAATGTCGCCATGGACACATACCACTCTGACAGGAGGCAGGACCTTATCAGCACCTGGAGGGACCAGGTTGGCCGCGACCATGGTGAGCTCACTACCAGTATCTACCAGTGTCCAGATCTCTCGGCCCTCCAACTTTACCATCACCCGGAACAGGGTGGACTCTGCCTGGGATACACCTGCAGCCACCATGCTAACCATCGGTTCAGCTGCCTTACCCGCGCTGCAATCCATCGGCTCTCTCCATTTTGGGCAGTCCCGCCGCACATGCCCAGGTTCACCGCACTCAAAGCACACTATGGGAGGCGGGGCCTTTGGCTTGATGACTGGGACCTGAGTTCGGGGCTTTGGGACTGGTACAAATCCTGTCCTGGCTTTATTCACTTTCCCCAGGGTCAGTTGCCTCTCAATCACCACTGCCAGCTCCTCATATGTCTGGGGATCAGCCTGAAAGGCCATGGCTGCACCGCACGGTCTAACACCCACATAGCCTGGTCTAGTGCAACTCTCTCCACAATTTGCGCTGCCGAGTTTTTACTCGGCTGCAACCAAGCGTTAGCCAGCTGGGCAAGTTTGGCCAGCTGAATCCTGGGAGGCTCAGAACCTTCCAGCCGCCAGTCATGGAATTCTTGGCCTTTGCTGGGCCCATCATTCCAATACTATCGAGTATAGCTTTTTTAAGGTCAGGGTAGGAACGTTACTGGGCCACAGACATATCCACATAGGCTCTCTGTGCCTCCCCTGTCAAACAAGGAGCCAGCTTGTCAGACCATTCCTCTTCAGGCCATTCCAATCGCGTGGCCATGCGCTCAAATGTGCAGAGGAAAGCCTCATTGGGGCTGATTCAGAGATACGATATTTACGCAACTTAGATGCGTATATTTAGGATCTTAGAAAATTAGCAAAACTGCGCATGCGTAGTAATAGTGCAACGCCGTCTACGTAGAGGTTAGGAGTGTAAATTCGCTAAGAGCGTACCTTTGAATCGATCTCAAGCACTTAAGATCTTAAGTGCTGCGAAAGTTTAAGATCTGAAGGATTTGCATGAAAATGGGCGGGGGGAGGCAGGGAGATGAGGGAAAGTGGGCGCGGGCAGACACTTAGGATCGCAAAGAAACGCTACTACTTCCCTTAAGATCTCAAATGACAGCGCAGAGTTAGGGTTAGTCAATGGTGATCTAACTTTAAGATCCGCCGCTGTTTACAAGGGGAGTGACTGTTTATGCAGTGGGCTGTAACCTGGTAAGATCTTACCTAAGGTGCGTATATTTGCGATCTTTTCGCAATCGCATCTCTGAATAACCCCCAATGTCATCAGCTGGAGTGAGCTTAGGCAGCCTCTCTCGCTCCTGCCCACCTTTCCTAAGCTCTTTAAGCTCTTCATACATCATCTGGACCTGAGCTTGTTGGCTTGGTAATTGGGTTTGTTGGCCCTGTAATTGAGCTTGCTGACCGGCAGCCACTTCATATATCATCTGGACCTGAGCTTGTTGGCCCTGTAATTGGGTTTGCTGTCCAGCAACCAGGGTTTGCTGTCCGGCAACCACTTCAGATAACCTTCTCAGTATTTACTCCATGTTACCCTGTAATATAGCTATGCTATGGACATAATATAAATGTATTTGTTGTCAAAACATTACCTTTATTCAGATCAAGAACATTGGGAGCAATTGGCAGGTAACAATTCTCAAAGTACCACCTGATCATAGAACAAGGAATACAGGCATTATACCACACAGGTGTAGCTCAATCCTTTGCTGGACTCATTCCTCAGTTGCCTCATTTAAGCCCTTTACAGGCTACACTTCCTTGTCAGAGCAACAGGTTTCTATTACCTACTGACTTTTGTCCTCGAGCACACTTTTGTGTTTTGGCTTCCTGGTTCCTGGTCATAAATCTACTCTTTGATTCCAGTTTCAGTTCTACTCGTGAATTTGATTGATACACAACTGGTGACTCCGGTACTTGAAACCCTCATGTCCTGATATCTTTGTGTCTCCAGTTCCTGATATCCCTGTGTCTCCGGTTCCTCTTTGCCTTGTGTCTCCGGTTGCTGCACTCTCCTTATCTCCAGACACAGTCTTCAAGCCTCAGTAGCAATGCCTCCACTATATGCTTGCACTACTCTTGTTCACCTCAGATCCTGTCCCTGTCACAAGCTCAGTATAACAAATCGCGGCAAGTGCCGCACTTACCCCGCCCGCCGGCTGATTGCTCTGCGGTGCTCCAGCGCTGTCTTCTCCCGGAGTCTGCCACTATTACAGTGACAGACTCTGCTGCAGGCATCTGGTCCCGGCATCCTCCTCGTGGCTTCTGGCGTCAAGTGCGGCGGTGCTCCGGTCCGTGGGCGCCGCCATCTTGGAAGTATCATGTGACAGCTTTCCACCAATGGATGTTCTGTCCTCCGGTCCTCCAGCCAATGAGTACTCCTGTATTGAGCTCTGTTCCTGATCCTGTCTACCAGTCCTTATCCAAGTCCTGATCCAGTGTCTGCCTGATCCAGTCCTGATCCAGTATCAGCCTAATCCAGTCCTGATCCAGTGTCTGCCTGATCCAGTCCTGATCCAGTGTCTGCCTGATCCAGTCCTGATCCAGTGTCTGCCTAATCCTTCCTGATCCAGTATCTGCCTGATCCAGTCCTGATCCAGTGTCTGCCTGATCCAGTCCTGATCCAGAGTCTGCCTGATCCAGTCCTGATCCAGTATCTGCCTGATCCAGTCCTGATCCAGTATCTGCCTGATCCAGTCCTGATCCAGTGCCTGCCTGATCCAGTCCTGATCCAGTGTCTGCCTGATCTAGTCCTGATCCAGTATCTGCCTGATCCAGTCCTGATCCGGTGTCTGCCTGATCCAGTCCTGATCCGGTGCCTGCCTGATCCAGTCCTGATCCGGTGCCTGCCTGATCCAGTCCTGATCCAGTGCCTGCCTGATCCAGTCCTGATTCAGTGCCTGCCTGATCCAGTCCTGATCCAGTGCCTGCCTGATCCAGCCCTGACCCAGTGCAGTCCAGCTACAAGTCCTGGTCCAGTCTAGCTACAAGTCCTGGTCCAGTCCAGCTACAAGTCCTGGTCCAGTCCAGATATCAGTCCTGGTTCAGTTCAGCTACCAGTCCTGGTCCCGTCCAACTACCAGTCCTGGTCCAGTCCAGCTACAGCAACCCGGATTCATCTCGTTCATCACCCTCTTCAACTCTACAATACCAACAACCCGGATTCATCACCCTCTTCAAATCTACAATACCAACAACCCGGATTCATCTCGTCCATCATCATCTTCAACCCTACAATACCAATAACCCGGATTCATCTCGCTCATCACCATCTACAGTTCTACCGTTGCCACCATCTGGACTTTACCAACTCACACCTGCCAGTGTGTACCCTTCTTCACAGACTTTGTTTTTCCCACTGCACCTCCAGTCCCCTTGGTTCCCTCGCACCCCTGATTCAGAGACTACTCACTATTGTATTAATTTGTTTCCTGTATGCACCCGTCCTTTATTAAACCGGCTCACTTCCAATTCCAACCCTCTCAGTCGCTTCAATCTCTGACACCCGGGACAGATCCCAAACACCCCTTGAACGTGACACTCAGTATGTATATACTCATCAAGCACTGGAGATACCCAGACAGAATAAGTAATAAAGAATATTTAACATGTTTTATCTTGACACGAATTTTGAGCTATGAATCTATAAGATTGTTATGCTGAAGCTAGCGAAATTTCCATATCCCAATATTATGGTATAAGAGGAGTACATCATAGAAGAAAATGTTCAGCATGAATATTGAGAGTCTGAACCAAGTTTCTGATCCAATCTTTAAATTAATGTTTCTAAACTGCATGGAAGAATATGAAGCCTTTTAACTCAATACAGTTTGTTTCCAAATTACCATTGATTAATTCTTTAACAATAAAGGTCAGTATTTTTGACAACTGTTCAACATCATTGACATAGCATTTCGTTTTCTGTTAAATGCTTGACTTTCTACTTTTCTGTAGGCAAAATTGACCACAGCTATTGGGTGTAGCAAAAGTTTTACCAGGAAGCTTGCACCATGTCAAGTAGGAGGAGAAGATTAATCTGATCCACTTTCCTCATGCATCATTACTACAAAATTATACTCTTAAAGAATGTTCCAAATAAGCAGTAGTGTACACAGTTTGACATGTTAACTATTAACAGTATGATCAATAATTCTACTAATAACTTGTCATGCTATATGTTAATAATAAGTATAAGTGCAATAACGAAGAAGTATAACAAATGTCCACAATAAGACTGAAAAGCTCACATACAGGAAATGAGAAACCGTGACCTCCTTTAACTCTAACACTTCTCTTTTTCATACTAAAGTGATAAAGACTTTTTACTTGAAATTACATTACCACAAGTATTGCCCATTATCTGGTGGAAAATTGTGAGGTCAACTCATATAGCACTACAGGAATTCACAGATGTATAAGAGTCAGAGGTTTTTACTACTATCTATCTAAATAGATATATTTAAAGAAGTACAGAATTTAGAATAATGGGCCAAATTCAGAGATCCGTTTTTTAAAAGTACGCAATTATACGCATGCAAGTAGCAAGGCAACACCCACCATCACCCATGACACTCCCCTCTCACGGCCTCGCAATCATAGACATACACCTCCATAGACCACCTCCAACTTTACGTGTGTGCTTACGTGCGTATATGTATGCCGTACGTGCGATTCTATGTAACCACGCCCTCAAAGACTCATTTAAATGCCTCTCCCCACCCTCTTTCACGTAACT
Organism: Limnodynastes dumerilii; assembly: GCA_011038615.1. NCBI lineage: Eukaryota > Metazoa > Chordata > Amphibia > Anura > Limnodynastidae > Limnodynastes > Limnodynastes dumerilii. The sequence continues at coordinate 50,069 of WWET01006736.1, read as the reverse complement.
TTTCAGGTACGTATTTCAACCCCACCCATCCGTACGTATGTCCCCAAGTGCAATTCACATGTCTGTGCCTAAAGCAATTACGTGCGTATATTCTATGTTACTTATGTAAATAAAGTTACTATGTATGCGCAGTTTAAACGTACCTAAAAATACGCACACAACTTCACGTGAAAACAGACCTGTGAATACGGCCCTATATCTTCTGTGGATGTGGATTAAAACACATTAAGAAAAAGTGACTGTAAAGGTACTGCACACTGAATATGTGCTAAAATGACTTCATATTATTTCTATTCATTTGGAAAGGATTGGTTAGTGATGCAGAAATTATCTCTGACTTTCTGAGGTAGGAGAAGAGGACTGACAGCCTGTCAGATTTTGGTGTTATGAAAATTGCCATTTTTTTAATATTGCTTACAATTTTACCCTTTATTATATATGTATATGCCTAAGTCCTGACAGTGCTGTTTGGGCTTTTTCTGAGTTATATATTTTTCCACTACTGGGATTGCTATGTCTGTTTTTCAATGGGTCAATACTACAGAAACAAAAAACCACAGGCTGCGCTTTAAATTCAATATATGAAATGTGTGCAAGTGTATATATAAATGTAGAGGTGCAGCCAAGGACCAAAATGACCACTGTGCAACTACAAGGAACAAAAGAGAGGTCAGCACATACAGGTGAAACTCGAAAAATTTGAATATCGTGCAAAAGTTCATTTATTTCAGTAATTCAACTTAAAAGGTGAAACTAATATATTATATTACTCATTACATGCTAAGTGAGATATTTCAAGCCTTTATTTGTTTGAATTTTGATGATTATGGCTTACAGCTTATGAAAACCCCAAAATCAAAATCTCACAAAATTAGAATATTACATGAAATCAATAAACAAAGGTTTTTAAATACAGAAATGTCAGCCCTCTGAAAAGTATAATCATGCATATGTGCTCAGTACTTGGTTTGGACCCCTTTTGCACGAATTACTGCCTCAATGCAGCGTGGCATGGATGCTATCAGCCTGTGGCACTGCTGAGGTGTTATTGAAGATCAGGTTGCTTCAATAACAGCCTTCAGCTCTTCTGCATTGTCTCATGTCTCTTATTTTTCTCTTGGCAATGCCCCATAGATTCTCTATGGGGTTCAGGTTCAGCGAGTTTGCTGCCCAATCCAGCACAGTAATCCCACGGTCATTAAACCAGGTTTTGGTTCCTTTGGAAGTGTTTGCAGGTGCCACGTCCTGCTGGAAAATTAAGTGACCATCTCGATAAAGTTTGTTTGCTGAAGGAAGCATGAAGTGCTCTAAATTGACATGGTAGATGGCTGCGTGGACTCTGGACTTAATAAAGCACAGTGGACTAACACCAGCAGGTGACATGGCTCCCCAAATCAACACAGACTGTGGAAACTTCACACTGGATTTCAAGCATCTTGGATTGTGTGCCTCTCCATTCTTCCACCAGACTCTGGGACCTTGGTTTCCAAATGAGATGCACAATTTGCTCTCATCAGAAAAGAAGACTTTGGGCCACTGAGCAACAGACCAGTTCTTTCTATATTAAAATTTTTCGAGTTTCACCTGTACATAAAAAGGAAGTTTAGTTCACAATATAACTATATTGGGTTAAGCTCACCTGCCCAGCATCAAGGCGCCTCCTGTAGGTGAGTCCCTATCCATCTGCTATATGTGTACTCAGGAGGTCTGTATTAAGACACCCCTGTCATTTGAACAGTGTGCAGCGGTCATGTTGGGGAGGGGTCGGGCTCCCAAAGTGAAACTAGTATCAGTAACCAAAAAAATGGCAGGGGTGTCTTAATACAGACCTCCTGAGTACACATATAGCAGATGGATAGGGACTCAACTACAGATATTGCCTGGCATAGTTAGGGATCCTTAGGATCGGGGGTTCCTAACTGTTGCGTAGTTACTGTTGAAGGGAGGTTCCTAGCCGTAACTACGCATCAGTTACGGAAGGAAGGTGGGGGGAGGTAAAAATGAGGGCGGGTTTGGACAGTTACGCTCCTGTGGCCGATGTAATTTCACACTGTTACGCCGGCTGCAGTTAGGGTAGCCTTCAGCCAGCGTAACAGTGTTTAATTACCCCTGTCACAGGGGGAGTGCCGGAGGGAGTGCATGCCGATACACTGTGGGTTAGTACGCACAGCACATCGGCAGAAGTCTGGATCAGGCCCATAGTATTATATAATGTTTGTTTGGAGCACCGGTCCTCTCTTTTGTTCCTTGCCAATACTACAGAAGTTAATGCATTCCTGTTGCAGGCAAAGTGCCTGCAGGGGCGGATTGGGAAAATAAAGTGGCCCTGGAAAAAACTCTGGTAGAGGCCTCCTGTGGGCAGGACTAAATAAACTCTAGGAGTGGCTAACCAGAAAATAGGCGGGGCAAGCACAGTTATATTAGTCCCTTAGGGCCTGATCCTGAACTACGCCTATGCGTTGTGCTTACTAAAGCACAGCGTATTGGCGTTCACTTACCCCGACACTCCCCCTGTGCAGGCGTATGGCCCCTTCCTTACGCCGGCTGAAGGCTACCCTAACTTCAGCCGGC
>WWET01006736.1:32805-47239 GCA_011038615.1 Limnodynastes dumerilii | reverse complement strand
CCATACGCCCGCACGGGCCAGAGCAGCGATGTTACGCTGAGCGCTACAGCGCTCAGTGTAACATCGTAGTTCAGGATCAGGCCCTTAGTCCCTGCCCTAAACTATAAATTGTTAAACATATAACGTATTTGTAGGTAAACTGTTAACTAGGTTTTGTATTGGAGATTTTTATTTTAGAAAATTGCAAACATAATATCAAAACTTAGCAATCTTACATATGCTTGCACTTCACAGAAGGCACTTTTAGTTAATTTCATAGAAATAAGAGCAACTTTCACAGAAAGTTAATTTTAAGCAATAGAACATTAATTTCATACAGAAAGATTGCTAATCTGTAATACTTAACAAACTTAAAGAAACTCCACCCACCACCCTAGAAGCAAAAAGGAAATGAGCAAGACTTTAAGTTGTACGTAAACCACATCACTAAAAATAATATTTTAATACAAAAATCTACGGGAGTGAGAAATATAGATCAGCCAACAGAAGACAGAGAGACCTCGGACTTCAGCACCTCCCTAAGGAGGTTTCAGGTTTCGCCACAGCCTGGCCCACGTGACCACATCCATCCTGGCCTTCTCCATCACCCTAATTTTTCCCACCTCGTGTAAAATGTCTCCCACCACCACTTCGACAAGAAGGATTTTTTGTCTGATGGATACCTGACACCGTGCATTCCATCTAATAACTATGCTAACTAAGAATAACGTGACCAAATCAAAATTCCGCCACCTCTTATGTGCCCCATAAACCCACTCATGTCAGAGTAACTCAGACTCGAAAGGCACAGAAGACTCAAGGCACGTGAAACTCTGTGATAAACTTCGATGTTAAACGGACACTGAAACAAAAAATGGTCCATTGGGCCTGATCCAGAGCAACGATCGCAAGCGAGCGTACGACGAGCGTATGCGAAAATTCGGCAAAAAATTCGCAATGCGCATGCCCAGTATGACAGCTTCCGGTCGCCCGAGCGTCATGAGCGAATAGCGGGCGTATTCTAAGGAGGTTTCAGATTACGCCAGAGCCTAGCCCACCTGATTGTATCCATCCTGGCCTTCTCCATCAACCTAATCTTACCCACCTTGTGCAAGATGTCACCCACCACCAGTCAAACAGGGAGGGTTTTCTGCCTGATAGATACCTGACACCGTGCATTCCATGTGAAATATCTAATAACTACGCTAACTATGAATAACATGACTAAATCAAAATTCCACCACCTTTTATGTGTCCCATAAACCCACTCAGAGTAACTCAGACTCGAAAGACTCTGCGATAAACTTCTATGTTAAACGGACACTGAACCAAAAAATGTTTAATCGTTTCCACCTCCCCAGGACATTCCTCACGTGGGCAACCACGATCATTGGCATTCCTATTTTTCAAGTTCCCTCTAACATAGAGCTTCCCATGAAAAGAGAGCCAGGCGATGTCTCTATACTTCAGAGGTATCCTCTCATCAGTGATAAGAGCAATAGCCTCTGAGCAAACATCACCTGGGCAATTCTTCAGCGACCGTGGTTCCCAGAAGTGAGACCGCAAAATTCTCCTTTCCATCTCCCTCCTAGAGGAGTTTTTGACCTCCCCCACCTCCAGCCACCATCTCCTTGTCACCTTCAAGCACAAGAGCACGTAGGCCGGAAGATACCCATGTGGAACTCGGAAGCTCTTCACTGACCCTCCACTTATCCAGTCCTTGAGGAAGGGGCACACCCACACACGGAACCCCTCTACCCATCTAGGAGAAGTCTCCAATAAGAGACCTTTAAGATGCATAGAAAGAGCACCTATATTCAAGGAGGGAGGGACACCCTTTGGTCCCCCTGCAGCCATGCTAGCATAAGATTTTTTACTTCCATCATCCACTGGCTTACTACTTCCAGCAGGAAGACCCACATTACCAATAGTCTGTCTATTTGTTATGCCACTGGGTCCTTAACTGCCAGACATTGCTCCACCCCCCTCCTGACCATTAGAATTAGCACCGAACCCTTTAACATTGTCTTTATTAGTAGAACTCTAGTGAGCCAGGGCACCGGAATGTCCACACACACGCCCCCTGCTATTGGACCGCCCTCTCTCCTCCCCTGTTACACCAGAACCCGCTTCCAAGTTACCACTAACCGGGGGCCCAGTGCCCGCCCCCTTACTTGCACCAGGCAGCACATGCGCTCCGCTAACACTGGCACCGCCAGCCGAACACACCACATTAACTTCTGAAATCAGGTTAGCCAGGACACCATCGCACATTTGTTTTACTGCAGACACACCATGCATATGCCTCACTACTCAGAACTGCCCTCTCTCCTCCCCTCCTGGTCCCGACAGCTGACAACCGGCCCCCCGTTTTTATAGCAGGAGATTCATTCTTCTCTCTGTCACTGCATACACTAGCACTATTAACCAGATAATCCTCTCTCATTACGGAAATTAGGGGAACCAGTATGTTGAAACTTTTGGCTGTAACACTCCCACCCAGGGAAAGCCTCTGTTCCTTCTCCCCCTTCCCAGGATCCAAATCAAAACTCCCGCCTCTCGGCAGCACAGCGTAAGCCCCGCTCACCGCGCCAGGATCACACAAGCTCAGCACAGCCCCCGGAGCAGCCGATACAACTTCAGCTGATTCATTAACCTCAGACAACACTGCACTAGCCATTTCTCCTGCCGCTTCTTCTGCTTTGCATACCAAAGCATCATTAACCACAAGCGGCTCCTTATACAGAACCCCAGATAACGTTAAAACATCATTAGTCACCATATTAACTGATATCACACTAGTATTAGTATTGTTTGTATTGTCCATTACATTCATATCATGTCTCTGATCTGTGATATGGTCTTCAAGAACGCATATACGCAATCTACGTAACAAAACGATATGTAGATTATGTAAAGTAGTTACTACGCAGACGTATTTCTGCAGAGGTACGTTGTTCTGGATCCAGCCCAATATCCTACTGACCGCTATACCATACTGGTCACCATACAATACAGATTGCATCCTTATGACTACTGTGCAATAAATTCAACATTCTTGTAATCACAAAGCAGTTAAAAAAGGTCTCCTTGTGTCCTAAAAACAGAAAACATTTGTAATCACAATACAAAAAAAGGACAGCCTTGTAAGCGCTTACTGTTATCCAGTTTGCGCTTGTATAGTTTGGTCACTACTATACAATACTAGTCTTCCACTTCATCCTAAAAACCGCCACACAATACGGACTATATATCTTAGTGACAGCCAGAGGCCACCATACAATACAAGTTGCATTTTTCTGAACACTACGTAGTAAATTCAATTGAAACCATAATGCTGTTAAAAAAAAAAGGCCTCCTTGTGTTATAAAAAAAACTAAAACATTTGTAACAACAATACAAAAGAAGCACAGGCTGTTATCCAGTTTGTTTGTGTACAGTATATATCCATCTAATCTCTCCCCTTTGCATGTATCCAGTCTTTCAATATATCTCTGTTATGTGTCTCTAGCTCCCCAGTATTCCCCAGTCATGTCTCTCTACCCTCCCAATACTCTCCATTCATGTGTCTCCTGCCTCCATATAATTCTCATTCATGTGTCTCCAGCTCCCAGTATTTACCATTCATCTGTCTCCAGCCTCCCCAATATTCCCCATGCATGTGTCTTTAGCTCCCTGTATTCCCAATCATGCCTTTCTAGTCTCCCTATATTTCCCATTCATGAGTCTCCAGCCTCCTCGGTATTCTCATTCATGTGTCTCCAGCTCCCAGTATTCCTAATCATGTCTCTCCAGTCTTCCTATATTTCTCATTCATGTCTCTCCAGCCACCTATAAATTCACAATCATGTGTCTCCAGCCTCCCCAGTATTCTCCATTTATGTGTCTCCAGCTCCAAGTATTCCCAATCATGTCTCCCCATTCTCCCTATAATTCTCATTCATGTCTCTCCAGCCTCCCTATATTCCCCATTCATGTCTCTCCAGCCTCCCTATATTTCCCATTCTATCTCTCCAGCCTCTTATTATTTCCCAGTCATGTCTCTCCAGCCTCCCTATATTTCCCATTCATGTCTCTCCAGCCTCCTATTATTTGGCAGCGTAACCGCTCACGTACGTATAGCCTGCATGCAGTTACGTCGCTAAGCACGCCCATACTGTATGATTTAAATGCAATCCCCCGCTTACATTGTGTAATTGCATTGTACTTATGGCTATCGTAATATAGGCATGCCCCCTCGAACGTTTTTGCGCTACTGTTACTTGAAAGGCCCTTCGCTCAGAGTTATGTTGCGTTACATAGTGTAACATCTACTGCGCGCATGCTCAGTACATACAAAAAAGCATTTTTACGTCTCTGCCAGGCGTCAATACGCTGGAAAGCGTTGTTCTGGATCTACCCCAATGCCTCTCCAACCCCCCCGTATCCCTCACCATATGTCTCCAGCCCCCTCAGTATCGCCAACATGTGTCTCCAGCCCCCTCCCCCCCAGTATTCCCATCATGTCTTTCCAGCCCCTCAGTATCCCCCATCATTTGTCATTTGCATGCAGGAAGTCCCTGCTGTCAGCTGCCAGGCAGAACACAAAGCAGCTGATAGCAAACCACAGCTACTGACAGGGGGTTTGTTAGCAACTGCATGATAGCAGGGACCTCCTGTTAGCCATGCGCTGCTACGGGAAGCGGGGTGGATGAGCGCCTCTCCAGCCTGCCACCTTCTTGTGCCTCATCCCTCCACTTACTGCATCACGCTGGCCCTGACTGCAGGTCTCTTAGCTGTTACCCATTGTATTGTGTTAGATCCAGACCTACGCATGAGAGCGGAGCGTATTACCGCTGCAGCGTAAAAACTTTCACTCCCACGACACTCCCCATACCTTCCTTTCATTACGCCCGCTGAACCCTACCCTAACTTTTCCATGTGTTCGTACGTATTTTCGTAGCAACGCGCTGTTCGTAGCGGCCTAAGCACGCCCATACTGTACAATTTAAATGGCTCCCCCTGCCTATATTCCTTAACGCCAGCGTCCGTACTAACTTAGTACTATAAACACGCCCTGTCATTGGAAAAACACAATCAATACGGACGCCAGAATTGCTGCTACGAAAAGGTCTTTGGTACGACCGGAAGTTGTCACTATGCACATGCGCAGTGCGTTTTTTTCTGCCATTTTTTTGCTTACAATTAGCGTATGTTCGCAGGTCTTGATTAGGCCCTTTGAGTGCCAACCACACACAGAAAGGTATGTATACAGTATATCATAAGCTGATATGTTATGAGTTTGTGAATACACTGGAGACATCCATAGAAGACTAATTTAAATAAATAACCAATTATTTTAAATATGAACAAAAATTTAAGATTTTATATGAACAAGGGTTTATATTGAATAAAAATCTAGATTTCTTTTGCTATTTCTTAACTACATATAATGACTTCTATTACCTTGTTCCGGTAACACTCTCCACTAAGAAAATCTAATTTCCGAAAAAGGGACATCTGAATGTTCCTTTTCGGATGTCCCTTTTTCAAATACTTACCCATTCAGACTTTTTTTTTAATGAATGGGTGAGTATGCCTTTCTGAAGGCATGTAGAGATCTGTATCAGATACCATATGATTGTTTGGGGATGCCACATGTAGTACGACAGTCTTCTGGCAGACTTACTCCAGCTTTCCTCAAATACAGCACTGAATTAACTCTAATGTAACCATTGTTTAAAATAAAAAATAAAAAAAAAATAAGAAAAGTGCATTAATTAAGGCTGGTCTAGCAATGTATAGACCAGTGGTTCCCAAACTTTCTCAGTTCGAGGCACCCTTAGGGTCTCCATATTTTTTTTGCAAGGCACCCCTAAGACAAAAATACAATAGAATACAATAGGAAATAGAAACATTCCGAGGCACCCCAGTGAGAGCGTCGCGGCACCCCTGGGAGCCGCGGCGCACAGTTTGGGAATCACTGGAATAGACAGTTTAGGCCTTTCCTTCACTTAACCACCAAAGCAATGAAACCAAAATTGCTTATTAAAATATTAATATGTTTTCTTTCTCTGCAACCAATCCCGGATTTAAATAAAAACATTCACATTAAATAAATAGACCTATTTATAGACCTTATAAACCACCAAACCTGCTCGGACATTAATGGTATCCGTGGAAATTTAGAATTAGGAATATGCTAATTTCACCCCCATCTGTTACAGCAATACTCTTTACAAGTACCCCCACTTATTATAGCAATATTGCTAATAAATGTTTACATTATATTATTTACCTTCATATCAAAATATTAATAGATAAAACCAGAAAAAAACTACTATAAATTCTGTAATACAATTCATGATTATTTTATCCAGGTTTTTTTTGTCTTCATATTAATATGTCAGGATTAGTGCTGCAAGATAAAAGGTGGATATTTTTATTTTATTTTTCATGGTAACTACAGTTATTTTTTTCATGTTTTGTAGATATCATTATATCATTTGTGTAATTTCCACAAGGAAAGTTAATGATATAATAAAAAATGGCAACCAATCTTGTAATATGTGGACATTTTTATTATATTTCTTTTTCACATAAATATTACACAATGTAGGTCGATATACAGAGAAAATCTGAATAAATTGACTATATTATGTAACTACCAAGTGAAATAATATAAAAATAACCTCCTCTTACCTTGCAGCACATTCACTCACTGATTACTATACAGACAAAACCTACATAAAACTATGACTAGTGTTATACACTTTATAGTAATTTAATTAAAACTGTCCTAACAGTTAAATATACAGACATAATATGAATAAAATAACTATGAACACTGTTACACACTTTTCAGTAAATTTATTCATGTTTTGTCTGTATATTGACCTAAATTGTGCAATTACTATGTTGAAAAATGATCTAATAAAAATTTCAACATATTCCAATATTGGTGAATATTTTTCTTATTTTTACCTCATGAAAATTTGACAAATTAAATATTAATATACAGACATAAATAACTAAATACAATTCATATAAAGTGTTTAACTGTAGTCATAGTAATTATGTTAAGATTTTGTGATGTAAAACTGGCTACACACTACACCATAGAAAGTAGGGGTGGTACCTATATGTACTGCCCGCCTGTCACGCGGGGAGAGAGGATATTGCTGATGCGATGTGTGAAGAGGCTGCTATAGGTTAGAGGAGTGGAGCTCCCCCTTGAATGAGCTCCTTGCGCCCAGAAGGGTGCTAGAAAATGACAAAGGAAGGATTCCAACCTGAGCCACCATCAGTGGCATATCTAACGTGGGTTTTGCAGGGCTCATGCCCCAGGTTCCGATGGCGCCCAGCTGATGTGGGCACAATCGGAACCTTAGGGACATGAGTCCTACTAAACTCACAATATTCACCAGCGCTGAAAATTATTATTTTTTTTTTTTTTAAAGCCCTGCCGCTTTAAGCCTGCTATATGCGGCAGGCGGCAGGGCTCTGCAAAGACGTAGACCGCTTCTGCGGTCACGTGAAGAACTGCTAATACAGGGCTCCAATGCAGACAGGGCCAGCCGCGGAGGAGAGACAGCAGCCGGAGGAAGACTTCAAATGCATGATGGGAGTTCTGAGTGCTGGGCAGACATGATGGGAGTGCTGGGCAGATATGATAAGAGTTCTGAGTGCTGGGCAGATATGATGAGAGTTCTGAGTGCTGGGCAGACATGATGGGAGTTCTGAGTGCTGGGCAGACATGATGGGAGTTCTGAGTGCTGGGCAGACATGATGGGGGTGCTGGGTGCTGGACAGACATGATGGGGCACTGGATGCTGGAGAGACATGATGGGGAACTGGATGCTGGACAGTCATGATGGGGGATACTGGGTGCTGGAGAGACAAGATGGGGAATACCGGGCGCTGGACAGACATGTTGGTGGGTGCTGGAGAGCATGGAGATGGAGAGACCTGATAGGGATACTGGGTGCTGGACAGACATGATGGAGATACTCGGCCAGATGGAGTTCTGCGAAAAGTGCTACTGCGCATGTGCAAGTGGTGAGGAGTGATTCTCAACTCACCACTGTGATATGTAGTCGCTGGTAATCGATGCGGAAAAAACCCCTAGAACGTGTGAGGACCACTGATACTCCTGCTGTATTTATGTCCAGGTTAATGACCAGAGGAGTGGGGGCTCCATAGGACACCGTGTGAGTGGTAGCGCGGTCCTGCTATACTATCGTCCAGTGATTTATCTTAGGTAATGTTGCTGGTAGCCACACTCAATGTTAAAGGAACTGATGAGGCTCGGAGGCAGGGGTTTTAAACGTTTATCAAGGGACTTCTCTCCCTTAGATTTTAATGTGCCATAATAATAATAATCCAAAGACTAGTATTCCAGGCAGAATACATACCCTGACGAAGCCTTGACGGTGAAACGCGTAGGTGAGAGTCTCGAACCGGAGTTCCATACATAGTCCATAGTAACGCCGGGCAACATCTGGCCGGCGCATGCGCATTAGAGCTACGGCCGCCGTACTAGCCTGGCGACAGCCCCAAAACATGACAGCTCTAGAGAAGATCTGCATGGAAGAATGGGCCACAATACCTGCTACAGTGTGTGCAACCTGATCAAGAACTACAGGAAACGTTTGACCTCTGTAATTGCCAACCGAGGTAGTATTGAGTTAAACTTTTTGATTGTCCAAATATTTATTTTCAGCAAGAATATACCAAAAATGTTTTTTTTTTTAAATCATACAATGTGATTTCCTGATTTTTTTGCAGATTCTGTCTCTTACAGTTGAAGTGTACCTATGTTGGAAATTACAGACCTCTCTCACCTTTTTAACTGGGACAACTTTCACAATCGGTGGCTGTCCAAATACTTTTTAGCCCCACTGTGTATATATAAGGTGATTCTGCTTCTGTGTCCTCCGGCAAATGATTCTTGTCGTTGCTTGGCCCATATTTATAACTCCTGGCACTATGGTAACATCTGCCCCGCGTATACGCAGTAAGTACAAATGTCAGTTTTTTATATTCGACGGGACACTATGTGTATAATCTGTTTGAATGGGCACTATGTGAATAATCTATATGACAGGGCACTATGTGGTTAATCCTTTGACAGGAAATATGTGGATAATCTATATGACAGTGCCAGTGCCAGATTATGGGGGAACACAGGGGGTACATGCCCCGGCCCCCCCTCAGGCTGCCATTACTTTACTGTTCCTGTCCGTCCCTAAGACACCGCCAGCGCCGCGCTCTCCCGCCTGCCATCTCCGTCGGTCTGCCACCCACAGCCCCACACAATGATAGGGGGAAAAAAATATGAAAGCTCAGCTTGCGGTGTCGGCAAGGTGAGCTGGCTGGGTCCCGGCCTCCTTCCTCCCTTATGCAATCTATGTACTGAAACGATACATAGATTACGTAAAATAGTTAGTATGAATGCGTAGTAGCTACTATCGGGAAATTAAGACCATATGTGGAACACAAATGGTGTTGTTCCTATGTTTTTAATCTATTTGACAGGGCACTATGTGGTTAATGTATATGATGGGACACTGTGGTTAATCTATATGAACGGGCACTATGGGCCTGATCCAGAGCTACGACCGCAATCGCCCGCGAGCGTAGCGAACGTACACCCGGGCGTAAAAACTTTCACGCCCATAACACTCCCATTGATTGTAACTGCTTACGGCGGCTGAACCCTACCCTAAGATTTTCCAGCGTACGTGCGAATTTTCGTACCGATACGCTGGTCGTACTGGGCTTAGCACGCCCATACTGTACAATTTAAATGGCTATCCCCGCCTCTGTGTAGTAACTCGAGCGTCCAGACTATCGTCGTAAAAAACGCATGCCCCTTGAGCGAAAAATATGCTGAAAATTCGCTCGCTGTACGCTCATGTCCTTCGGTCGACCGGAAGTTGTCATACTGCACATGCGTAGTGAGTTTTTTTTCCCGAATTTTCGCTTACGATCGGCGTACTATCGCTTGCGGACGTAGGTCTGGATCAGGCCCCCAGTTCCGTATGTTAGAATTTGCGAGGAAAGGGACGACCCTTCACTTCCATGTGACTAATCCCTGCAGTCTTTTCTAAACACAGCCATCATCATTGTATCTATAAAACAATAAACGTAGCTGGTCAGCGTGAAGTCTCTTTGAAATAGCTTCCCATGTTTATTTTCTACAGTAGGGATGGAAGTCGAAGATGACAGGTTCTGACATCATAGCAAGGAGGTGGAGCCTAAGTCTGTATGGGTGGGACTGGGTGGAGCCAGGTAGGACAGGTCCGGATGGGAAGGGGTTTTGTTGATCCAACGTGGCTTCTCAACTCGGATGGCCGCACTTATATCCTACACTCAGGAGTTCATCAGACCTTCTTGAGAGGGCGCTAAGATGCCAGGAGTCTCAGATAAGGTGATAGTTGATATCATAGTTTCTTTTCATGCTTACATTAAGGTTGCTTTCCAGTTGCCACCATCAGGTGACCAATTACAGTGTTGGCACATTCCTGTCTACTTATACCATTGGTACTTATGGATTGGTTGGAAGCCACTCTACAATAAGAAATATGAGCACACCTGTTCTTTGAAACACAAAAAAGCTTTATTGATATACTGATAGACTCCATTATAAACAGATATGGGCTTGGCTTGCTTCCATCACACCATGTGGTACAAAACCCATCTCCACATACAAGACCACCCAATGATTTGGTTAGAGGAATAGAACTCTTTACTATTCTCATCCCTTGACACCCTCCATGGAAACAGCATGTGTGTCCCTACTGTTGATCTCCCACGAGGCTGCAATCTTTCCATCTCTCCATGTTCAATTGGCAGGGTCATATTTGAAATGTACTTCTGCTTCAATAAAAAAGATTGAGGAAAAAAAAGACATGTATTAGGTTCTTTTAACATAATATTAACAGACAAATGAACATTTAACAGGCAACACGTCTATTCTCCTGAGCACCAAGACCAGACTGTTGTAAAATTCTACTTGTCACATATTTTTACCCTCATCTCACCTATCTGTCAGTATACGAAAAAGACCTTGTTCAAATTTAATCTTTACCATTTAAGGAGCCCATTCAAACCCAAAGAAAGGAGAGGCATAATCTCTATCTTAATCCTTTTATTTGTTGTCAGGCTTTAGATTGGCAGAAACACTACACTCTATACTGAAAAAGGTACAGTGTTATTCATTTACCATTCCTTTTACATTTCTGTTTCAAATAACGAAAAGTTGGGGGGGGAGGCACTTAGGGTTTGGGTTAGGGAGCGGGTTGGGGAAAACAGCTATCAGAGCACCATGTTCGGTGCTACAAGGATCGATTGCCATGCCTCATCGAGGCATAAGCAATCAATATCCCTGCCAGTTCCCAAATAGGTGCCGTTCACTACGGGGACCCACACCCCTATTGGTGGAGGCAAAAAAATATGTATTGTGACCTCTATACAATGCAGGTAGTTACTTCCACCCAAGTTTCCACCACCTAAAATATACAGCATCCTAGTTACCACCACCCATCCTAGTAACTACCATTCAATACATATAGTAGTGTAGTGAGCACCACCCAAAACACAGAGCACCCTAGTGACCACCACCTGAAACATACAGCATCATATTGACCACCACCCAATACATAAACATTCTAATTATCTCTGTTCTATACAGACATCATTTTAGTAACCAGCAACCATGACAGTCACCATCCTAGTCTTCTTCAAATAAAAAAGGAGCTGCTGAGTGGCCTCCAGAGGCCACCGGCCTGCCAGAAAAATTCCCTGCAAATTCTATGGCCAATCTGCCCCTGTAGTGATTAATATCTATAAATACCCAACTGGGGGGCACTTACACCAGACATTAAAGGGTTAATGGGATTAGCCAGTTAGGTGGTAAGGGTGGGGAGAGGGTTGGTTCTGGGGGTTTATAAGGGTGGGTGGCAGGAAGATCTGTCCTTTTTGCTAGTTTTTTTTCTCCCTACAGTAAATGTTTAGCATTTAGGATAAACATATCCTTCCATTTGATTTAGGAAGCCATGCCCAGTGGCTGAGTTCCGGTCTTCTTCCTTGGTATAACCGAGATGTGCAATATAAAACGCGTTAGTCCTCTTATAGTGACCATTACCTTGGGCGGTGCTAAAGACAGGGAATGCCTGTCCTCCTATTTGCTTGGTTATATCAGCATCAACTCCCCCACCTGCTATCAATGCCACCTCACTCTACCCCAAATCTATAGTCAATTAATTCTAATTAATAAACTTATGCCCCCTTTAAAATCCTATATAGCAGGCTGTGTGTATTTCTTTGGAATGTGTGGTATGAGTACCTTTCAGTAGTAGGTGGTTTAAAGCAACCGTGTCTGAATATCTCCTGTGATTGACATTAACTACACTCAAAAAAAATTCCATCAACAACTGCGGAAAAGGGGCCAGATCCTAAACTACATACGCAAGCGATTTTACACTACCCGCTGACGTAAAATCGCCCATTAGTATTTACTGTGCATGTATGCGACAGATGTTATGCTATGTAACTCTGAACGTACGTACCAGCGTGACATCCATGTGACACCCGTAATTACGCTTCGGAGGCGGAGTGAGGCATATAAATTGTACAGTATGTGCGTGCTTAGACACTTATGTACATGTAGCCTTTATGTACGTCAGTAGTTACACTTTGAAAAGTTAGGGTAGGGTTTGGTAAGCGTAAAAAAGTATGTACGAGCGAGGTGAGTGCCTAGGGGAGTGCATAGAAAATACCCTAGCGTAAATACGCTACACGATGTAATGTAACAAACACTTAGGTCTGGATCTACCCCAAGATGTCTGTTTTACTCACTTTTAAAATCATTGCGTTCTCTGAAAACATACAGAGAGCATATTATTTTACTTTGTATACTTTAGATGCAATATATTACATTATAGAACCAAAGTTGCCTAATTTAGGTAAAAATAAAGAAATCAAATCTCCTTAGAATATGCAACTTACTGTAAATAAATTCATTTTAAACAAATTGGAATCAGCTGAAGAACTAAGAACATAGCGACACTTACACATCCCATATTTAGAGAGAAGTAGCATGATTAAAATAATTACCTTTCTGGAATTCTCTTCCTGCTTTAGGTGTTGCCAATCACCCTGTCTGAGAAAGATAAAACAACAATTATTACCACTTTCAGAAAATGTATATTGTGTAAAAAAAAATCTAAAAATCAGTCTTATAAAGAAATAAAATTGTAGGAGGAATAAATTTCCCTGATCTAAAAACTCTATAATCAAGCAAACAGCTGTCATTATGTGATTAATACAGGATTAATAAACAAGACATGCACATAAACTCTTTAACAGAACACTAGTTCTTCCAAGTATAAATATAGGTCTTACTTTCTTCTTTACTCCCTTTTTAGAAAGCACTAAATTTAACTGGCTGCTTCCACATGCAATGTATGGATGACTATGCATAAACAGCCAAATCATTAACAAATATCAATATTCTATAGGTGGCGTCGTCTATTATGTACTTAGAAGTCCCAGCACTGTGTGTCACTGGATTCGACATCCGAAATGTTGGCTACTTACACAAATCACTTGCATAAGTAAGCCAAAATGTAACATCTGTGTTACGACATGTGTGCCTGATGTTAGAAAGCAGATCTTGGAGAACTGCCGTGTAGGGCAGACATCTCTTCTGCTCAGCTGACTCCATAAGGTTGGTGGAGGGGAGCATGGAAAGGCCCCAAATGTGGGCAGCTTTACACACTTTTCACACTTCAGTGAAGCTTTACAAGCTTTGATAGTTGGAAATAAGTAGATAACGCATACATTTCTTAACAAGCTGCTAGCAAGGCCAAATCCACAATTTTATTGAAGATCTTAAAATCTTGACACAAGTGTATGCTGCAGAACAATAATAAGTCAACAAACTCAACAGAAGGCTTTTAAATGTCCATATTACAGATGGGAACTCTCCATTTTCATTGTCATTAATTTTTCTGATGTATAAAGCTGGAAAGCTGAAGTGGGCTAATGGGATCTGGAGAACAGTGTCCATGTCATCGCCACCAAGGATTGGAATGCTGGGGTATGGGTCCCTGTAGCGAACGGCCCTATTTCGAAAGGGCCGTTCGGTCCTAGTTCAGGACTGGCAGGGATATTGATTGCCTATGCCTCGATGAGGCATAGCAATTGATCCCCGTAGTACCAAACATGGTGCTCCAATAAAATGTAGAAACGGTACTGGTACAGCGCGAATTAATGAAAACTAAAAACAAAAGCTGCTCCCTAACACACTCCGGAAGATCTACCAATCCTCCAGAAAATACAAATAGAAATAAAGAAGTTGAGTGTGTCTGAAAAGCGCTATAAATACAATGACAAATGTGGTAACCGAGTAAGTGGTAAATAAGTGGTGGGGGAAGGGGGGGAAGGGGGGGGGGGGGAGGTTCCACCGGAG
>WWET01006736.1:15776-25779 GCA_011038615.1 Limnodynastes dumerilii | reverse complement strand
AGTGTTCATATATGACTTTTAATAACATGTATTTCACCTTTGTATTTTGTTGATTATCCTCAACACAGCCCCAAAGAAATTAATGATTTTTCCAGTGTTTGGGAAAAGTCTGATCCCCTGCCCTGATTCAACAAGCTTTTCACTTTCTGGATCCTCTGAAAGGGTTGCCATAAGGAGATTCTGTTAAAAACCCTTATTGATAACTCATCCTCTATGTGGTACATGACAATTTTCTCCTTTGTGGCTTCTATCATCTCTCTTCTGTGCATGGGCATTAACAAGAGGACAACATTAAGAATCACATAGAGGATAAGTACTGGTAAATACTTGTGCACTATTACAGAAGGTCCCACCCTGTACTTTCCATTGACCAATTATGAAATAGACCCCAGAATGTGAAATGTAAAGCGCTACAATTATTTAGAAGTATGTCTGCCATGCGCCAGAAAACTTTATCTAGAAATAATGAAAAGTGTTGTTCAGTCTTCTGGGATTGACTGATAGGTACATCTGCGCCAAGATTGCTGAGCTCACCTGACAATCCACAGCCTGCTTTGTAGATGCCAGCAGATGCTCCTTAATCTTGTCATAAGAAATTTGGGTGAATAACTTCATGATTGTTGTGTGAGCGACCTTTTCATTCAGAATAAAAAAATATGATTCATCAGTCTGATAATCCATCATTCTGCACCAATATTTTCCTTTGCATTGTCATCCGGGTAAAGCCATGTTTTATTAATTGATGCCAAACAATGCTTTGCATCTGCTGCAATACGTTCATGATTTTTAAGGCCTGCCTCTTTTATTGAAAATCATCTATTGTTTAGGCCGACAAGCTTTGATCACAGTGAATAAACAGATGGCTCTTCTGCTATTAACATATCTCTACGGTAGCAGTACCAAGAATGAAAATGACCATGTGTGATCAAACTTTCTAATGAAGAGGCAATGGGAATATCTGTCTCTGTTCTGTTTCAGCCACATGCCTTTAACTGTTTAAATTGAATGTCCCATTAGATTATAGATGCACAATGCAATAGACTCTGAAAGACAATGCACAGAATTCTGCTGTTCCAGTTGTCCATAATGCCATTTAATCAAAAGCTCAATATGTCAGTTCTGAGGAATAGGGGTGTATGAGCATACAGGACTCATAAACAGTGGTCAGGGGATGGTTAACAAGAAATGGCTCATCCTTAGAGCCTCTAAGTTAGAGGGTGGCTTCTAGTAAACAACTGTAGGGTTAACATTATTTCATTGGTGATGCAGTGCATAGGTAACCGCACAACCATTAGGTGTGTTATCATCATAAACATCCAGCTATTACAATGATAAGTGTCATGTCAGAGTGTTATATGTTACAGTTATATCAGAGAACACACACACACATATATATATATATATATATATATATATATATATATATATATATATTGACTGCTGACTAAATTAACCCTAGGTGTGTATGAATGTGTTAGGGACCTTAGTATGTAGCTCCAATAGGGGCAGGGACTGATGTGAATGTCTAATGTTCTCTGTACAGTGCTGTTACAATTTGTGGCGCTATATAAATAAGTGTCAATAAAAAAAAATAATAAAAATAATATTATATTGCAATTTAACCCAGAGGCTACTCTAAAGCACCTGATGGTAGGGCAGCTCAGGGGGTACATGCAACAATGCCCCCCTAGCACATCCTGCCCCTAACATTTGTGCATATTTTAGGCATATTTTGGGGTTAATAGCAGATGTGTGCAATTCAAATGCAAATGTACAATTATGAGCTATATATAAGTATTAGTAAGTGCTGTCCTGTCACCATCATGGTTGGAACTACCATTGGTACAACAGGTGCAGCTGCACCTGGTCCCATGTTGATACAAGGGCCCATAGCCGTCGTCACCGCACCACCGAAGCTCCTCACTGGGTTACCTGGGATATTATCAGGGCCAAAGCATATTTTTTGCACCTGGGCCCACAACTCGCTAGTTCCGCCTCCGGCCACCATAATGTGTATTTTCATTAGAGTTTGGTAAGTGCAATACACTTTAAATTGTTGCAATTTAATTTTTTTTGCTATGCAGCATTGGGCATCATTTTTTATTTTTCAGTGCTGCATTGGGAATAAATTGGGTAAATAGTCTAAGATGAAACATAGGAATACATTACCCTGCCCCACTTTACTGTCCCAAAACTGCTTCTATTGTTATAAATCACAAGGACATGATCATAATCAGTGTACAAGTAATCATTACATGGATTTGCTTTCTGGGAAGTATTTGAAATGCATGCTAACAACAGA
Source organism: Limnodynastes dumerilii (assembly GCA_011038615.1). Taxonomy (NCBI): domain Eukaryota; kingdom Metazoa; phylum Chordata; class Amphibia; order Anura; family Limnodynastidae; genus Limnodynastes; species Limnodynastes dumerilii. The sequence goes on along the minus strand of WWET01006736.1, from coordinate 23,477 downwards.
GGGGACAGAGTGGCTGATAGCATCAGAGGCAGAACTAGTGAGTTGTGAGCCCAGGTGCAAAAAAATATGCTTTGGCCCTGATGCTATCCCAGGTAACCCAGTGGGGAGCTTCAGCAGTGTGGTTGTGACAACAGGGCCCTTGTATCAGAATGGCCCTATTGCCATTGCACCAATTGTAGTTCCACCCCAGGATAGCATGAAAAGTGTGGGTGGCTATGCTGTCTGGTGATTGCAGTTCACAAGTTGCATAGTTCTGCAAGCACTCTGTAGTAGCAACCTATAGAAAGTAGTTCTTAGTTGTAGTGTTGTTTGTTCTGCTGTTCCCTGATACCTTTTACCCCATCCCCACCTGGTGGCTCCCTCTCAACCTCCCACTGCCCTCTATCCCCTCCTCCCTGATCTATGCCTGATCTGTCAAGCTTGATACCTCGTATTCTGCCTTGCTGTCTGTGCTCGCTTCACTTTATTTTATTATTGTGATATTTTTATATTTATACTGTATTTTGTAATGTATTATGCTGTCCATTCCTGCCCTGTATGTCTGTACTGTATTTTGATGTATTCTGTACAGCGCTGCGGACACCTTGTGGCACATTATAAATAAACAATAATAATAGACCGAATCCAGACTCTTTCCATACGTGCAGGAGTCTGTCTGACAGAGAGAGGGGAGTGAACTCCCCCTGTCACTCCCCTCTCTCGTGCGGGGTTTATGCTGCCATAAGCCTGCCTTAACTAAAGCGTGCGGATCAGTGGTCCGTACAACCGCTGATGCACGAGTGTGGAATACCCTTCCCACACTTTACAATTACCATGCTTCCCCCCACCTTAGTGTGCGGAGGGGAAGCACAGCCCATTTATTCTGAAATGGCATTGTACGCAATTAATTTCTGTATGATGCTATGTACGTTAGTGTTACTATCGTAACATCTAAAGGGTGCGCCTTGCATACGTAAGTGGGCTGACGTCCGTTATTCTGGATCCTGTCCAATAATAATAATAATAATAATAATAATAATAATAATAATAATAATAATAATGGGCTGGATCCAGACCTTGTTAGGTGCATGAACTTAGTTACTCCTGGGCTAAACCATGTTGATTGCAGGGGGAGTCAAGTTAATTGTATTCTTTGCATGCAGGGATACATCTTTGAATTGCTTACTGCCACAGATACTGACCAGCTTTACTATCACACTGTTATTTAGACTGGGGCTAGGAAACATCACCTCTCAACTCTAATACTGTTTGCAACAGATGAAATATGACTCCCCTGCAATCAACATGGTTTAGCCCAGGGGTAACTAATTTCATGCACTTAACAAGGTCTGGATCCAGCCCAATGATAATAATAATGAGGGCTCTTGTGTCCTTATTTTGGCCTTATGCTACATTTTTTCTGACAATACAATGTAAAAAAAATATATGCCACAAATGACAGTATTTTTCTAAACTAATCAACATTTGTTTCAATTGATAAAAATGAAAGTGGTATATACTGTACACATGTAGTGGAAGGTCAGCTGAGTCTTAGGGGAAAAGTTTCTGCCCTTTTCTTCCACAGACATAAATAGGGTGAAATAGAGTTATACAGTTGAATGAGTTTGAAACAGAAAAGTAACTGAGATTTATTTGCTCTACATTTCCCAGACAAATTGCCCTCTATTGAATTGATATTTTAGTCTGACATTACATTTGAATCCTTTTCTAATCTAAATAACTCTGTGGTTTATCTTTATCTGGCGGATTAAAATGTTGGCTTGTACTCAGAACAAATACAACATTCTTATACAGCATTATCAATCCTAGTTGTCTTCATAATGCTTTTACGTACTACATTCAATTATATGCACAGCTGGCCTAAACAACAGTAGTTTAAGAGTTAAAGGGATTTTTTTTTCATCTGTAAATTGCAGTATCAACTATTAAATGTTGATATGTCGCTTTCTTATACCACAATCCTGACACAATGCTTAGAAACAATTTGCAACAGGTTAGATGACATGAAACAGATCATTACACCTACCGTAAGTCAATGGCAGTTGCTCTTAATATACAACATGTCTTGGAAGAATTGCAGGTTTAACATAGCTGCCAATATTCAAACCTGCTACCATGCTGTCACAGTAACATTAGCCCCAGCTGGCAGATACATCTATCATGATGTATAGCAATGAGCTGTTTTCTCAGATCTATGGATATAGATTTTTCTCATCATCATTCCCTGTAAAGCAATGTGCCACTGTAATTTAAAACACACACGACTTACAAATTAAAATAAGTAAATATTTTTACCCAGCATGTGAGGCAAGACAGTAATATAATAATGATTTTAGGATCATTATTATTTTGTTTCTGTTGTTATTTCTTATGAAGGGCATACTCTATTGCACTCTCTCAAACTGTTAGAAAGAGCAATATACTGTGCATATGTAAACTGGGGCAGAACTACACTGACTCCGACCCCATAACAAGGAGGCTGGGTGCAAGTCTGGATGAAGGAGTGGAAGAACTCATACCACCAGCCCATCTCTATATGGTACATGCGCAGTGTGCTCGCTCTGGGAATAAAGCAGAAAGCGATCAGTGGCTGGCATCTTATATAGTGTATAGATCTAGAACTCAATCTATGGGTGCTATGCAGGTCCATAAATAAACCACAAGCCAGGTGTTCACCAGAGCCCCCCTGATGGTGAGAATGGACTTGGCTGCAGGTAAGTAGCAGGTCATGGCACTCTGGTTAAGCACACAGACGCTGGGATGATAAACAGGATCAGAGGAGTGCAGGAGTAGTGGAGACACGTGACGTAGGTATGGATACTGTAGCTGGAAAAATCAGACCCAATGAATGCAGTCACTGGAGCCATAGGGATATATTTACTAAGGTCGTATTTGGCCTGCGATTATTAATCACTAGACATCGCTGTGATTTTGGCGCAATTTTGTCCGGCGATTAATAATCGTCATCGATGTTGAGCGATTTTTAAATGGATAAATCACCATGCTTTTCTGCTTAAAATTATCATTGTATCCCTTATCATGCAGGTGTTTGTGGCCATGCTGAGCCTTATAGTACTATAAGCGTCAGCCTGACAAGGGATAAAATTATGCATAGTAGTGTGTAATGTGTACCTAAAAAATTAAACATTTCCCCCAATAAACAGAAAATAACTACATGAATAAACAATACATTTATAAACAGTTAACAATGTAATAAATGTGTCTCTGTATGTTTTATCTAACTATAATGGTGCCCACCCTGTACTAACTAAACTTAAGTCAAATGTATAGTGTAAATGTGTAAAAAAAAGAAAGTGAAGTATCGACTCACCGTTTTGCAGTCATCTGTCTTGGGATGACTTGCATGTAGTTTCTGTCATCTTGCAAACTGTTCTTGAAATGTTGCTTGAAGATGCTGCTCATCTTGATTAAAGAGGATGGTCCGTTGATTGTAGATCTTGTTCTGCCTCTTGTGGCTCTTGAAGGGACGTCCTCCTGCTTCCTGGTCGGGGGTGCCGCTGCTAATGACCATTCAGTCACTAGAGGTTTCCCTTTTATACTGATTATGATGTCATAGGGCCTGATCCAGAGCAACGCTCGCAAGCGAGCGTACGACGAGCGTGTGCGAATTTTCGGCTAAAAATTCGCAATGCGCATGCCCAGTATGACAGCTTCCGGTCGCCCGAGCGTCATGAGCGAATAGCGGGCGTATCGTTAGCGTATTTTTCGCTCGCTGGGCGTATTTATTTTACGATGGTCGGCTGGGCGCCCGTTTTACTACAGGGAGGCGGGGATAGCCATTTAAATTGTACAGTATGGGCGTGCTAAGCGTATTTTCTCAGCGTATTTTCTGCGAATTTTCGTACGGCCGACGGTCGTACCCAGTGTAGGGTATAGCCGCCGTAAGCAGGGACTTTACTATGGGAGTGCTAGGGGCGTGTAGGTTGATACGACGAGCGTACGTTCGCATTCGCCCGTCGTGCGAATTTTCGTAGCGCTGGATCAGGCCCATAGACACTAGAGTCCTCTATAGGCTCTAGTGTCTCCCGTTAAGAGGCACAAGAGGCAGAAGAAGCTCTACAATCAATGAACCATCCTCTTCAATCAAAATGAGCAGGATCTTCAAGCAACATTTCAAGAACAGCTTGCAAGACTACAGAAACTACATGCAAGTCATCCCAAGACAGATGACTGCAAAACGGTGAGTTGATACTTCACTTTCTTTTTTATACACATTGGGCCTGATCCAGACCTACGCCGCGCACTCTCCCCAACACTCCCCCTGTGCGAGCGTATTTTCCCTTGCTTACTCAGGCTGAAGGCTACCCTAACTTCAGCCGGTCTAAGCAAGGGAAAATACACTCACACAGGAGCGTTTGGCCACAAACCCCTTCCTCCCTCATTAAACTACCTCCACCCGCCCACCTACACTAACATGAACGTAGTAACGCTGGAGGACCTCCAGCGTTACAACGGTGCTGCTACAGATGCCCGTTCGTCTGTAGCTACGGGAACGCCCAATCGTGGATCGGGTGTTGCCGTAGCTACGCCGTGCAACATCCGCCTGGCACATGCGCAGATCGACTTTTAACGCCAGCCAGTGTAGGTCTGGATCAGGCCCATTTACACTATACATTTGACTTAAGATTAGTTAGTACAGGGTGGCCACCATTATAGTATAGTACTATATGCGTCTGGATGATAAGGGATATAATGATGCTGCGCATTATTTTTTTAAACAAAAAAACACATGTCAAAGCTATTGACGCGTTTTTCAGATAAAGTATGTGTCACTTTCTATGAAAGCGACACACACAGGAGGCGTTTTTTTTTTCAGCACTTACAGACTGAACTAGAGGCGATTTAGTAAAATCAACTTTTAGTGAATCCAGTCTGGGCTATGTTTGACATGGTAAACATCTGTACGACTTTTTGTCAGCGATGTTTGCTGTGTCGATTTTGCTAAAGGCTAAAGTCCCGGGACTTTGGGCGGTTTAGGCAAAATTGACTTTATTAAATGTACCCCATAGAGAGCTGGAACCAAGGACAGGATACATGACTAGGAACCAGGGAGCCAGATCATACGAGCAAGCTCGAGGATACATATCATCAGGTGAATGATACATGTTGCTCTAATAAGAGAGTGACGTGAGCAAGGGGATTAAGGGCCATATTCAGAGATCCGTTTTTTAAACGTACGCAATTATACGCACGCACGTAGCAAGGCAACAGCTACCAACACCCACGACACTCCCCTCTCCCGGCTGTGCAATGGTAGACTTACACTTTTTTTATAGATCACTTTGTTCTTTACATGTGTACTTAAGTGCGTATAAGTCTTCCGTGAGTGCAATTCTTTATAGCCGCGCCCTCAAGCGTTCATTTACATGCCTCCCCCCACGCATTTTTATATTAATTTTCAAATACTTATTTCTACGCCGCCTATCCGTACGTATGTCCCCAAGTGCCATTCACATGTCCGGGCCTAAAGCACTTATGTGCGTATATTCAACATAACTTACGTAAATAAAGTTACGACTCATGCGCATCCACATAAAAACGGATCTGTGAATATGGTCCTAAATGAGGCACCTGACCAATGAGTCCAGCAGAGCAATGTGCAGAATAATAGCTACAGCTGAGTGAGAACACAAGGAAAGGCAGAGGACAACAAAAGGTAAACTACTGTGATCATGACTCATGACTGCCAGCAGAGTACAGAGCTAAGATATCGGCTTCTGGCAATATATATTGAAATCGCGCTCAACACTCATAGACTGCTGCTGACAAATTGTAATTTCTAGCATATGTGTAGCATGAGTGTAGCAGCTTCACTCCCTGCTCCAACGTCAGTAGCGCCACTGAATGTAAATAAGATTTGAAAGTAATTTTCAAAAGTCCAGATGACCAATGAGCAGCATTTTTTGGTTTGCAACTTTGCTGATCACTAAGGTAAGGCAAACTAATTTCCTACCTATAAAACAATTAGCACCATGGAGGGAGCAGAAACAGGAGGGATTCCAGAGGACTGAAAAATAGCACATTTAGTATAGGTGCAAAAAAGTGGAGGTAGGGAACAAGCAGACACCTACCGACCAGTGAGCCTAACATCAATAGCAGGGGAATTGTTAGAAACACTTTTAAAGGGCAGTATCTTAAATCCAGTAATTTACAGGATCCCAAGCAGCATGGATTCACTGGGGGAAGATCATGTCAAACAAATCCTGTTGAATTTTTTGACTGGGTCAGTAAAGTATTAGATAAAGGGGGAGCTGTAGACAGAGCTTATCTAGATTTTAGTAAGACTTTTGACACTGTTCCACATCGCAGTCTTTTAAATAAGCTGGAAACTTTAGGGTTGGACTTAAAGCTAGTTGCATGGATACAATCTTGTTTACAGGATAGACAACAAAGGGTTGTAGTAAATGGAATCTCTTCTGGGGATGGTAAGGTAACCAGTGGAGTACCCCAGGGTTCTGTACTTGGACCAGTGCTATTTAATATCTTTATAGGTGATATTGCCTGTGGTATTGAGGGGAAAATATGCCTTTCTGCAGATGAACAGAGTAGACAGTACTGTATTCAGACCTCCACACATTTTCCGTATGTAGCTTTAATTTCCCTTCACCTTCTATGTTACTATGAAAGCCTGCTATTTTCAGCCATTAGACCACCCGCTATCATTATTGCTCTATCTCTTACTAATTCTAGCTTTGAATACCATGATTTATCTTTGACTATCAGAAAATGTTGAATAAACAGTCTAAGTGATGTATCTCTGGAGTCAGAATATCATATGCATACTGTAGAGATGTAATCATCTGCTTATCATACATATTTTAATAGTAGCAAAAGAAATGGCTTCGCTTCTATCCACTAAATTAAATATGTGCAAGTGTATATATAAATATAGGGGTGTGGCCAAGGACCAAAGTGACCACTATGTACATACAAGAATCAAACATATTTTAATATTCATATTTTTAGTACATTTGTTCCTGCATTAACACAAATGCTTAGACATGTAGACAGCGTTGGTCAGCTAAGTTTATGAAAACTTTATTCTGGCTTGCAGTGGTACAATGAAATGAATTATAACAAAGTGAATGATAAACAACTGTAAAATTATTTGGCATCTAAAGGATTATATGTAATTTATAAGAATGCTATAATATTGCTGAATAGCAGGATAAATGGAACACTTGGACCTAATCTAGAATATGTAATAGTATTGTTTCCACAATTAATTTAAAATCAATTACAAATGTAAAAAATTACATTTATATTATCATGTAAACAGTCAAACTCCAAATAGTGTTTTATTTCTTATGTGTTAAAACGATTGTGTAAAAGAATTAAAATGTGTTATTAATTCAATTCATAATTTCTTTAATTAGGGTTCTCTTCCACCTTGGCACAATAAATATAATTAGTTGAATGTTTTGAGAAAACAAAAAAAGCAAACATCAATCCTGACACCACATCAATGTTGAATCTTTGGGTACATGACACAGACTTGTTTGATTCATTATTAATGATAGTTAATAATAATAGTTACAACTATATGTTATCTTTAAAAATGGGGAAATGGAGGAAACAAAAAAATTCCCCATTATAGTTAATGACCCACAGAAATTTAATATCATTTTAAATACACAGTATTTTCCAAAAATGTTTAATGTTTGTTTTGTCTTGTGTAGG
>WWET01006735.1:38768-52222 GCA_011038615.1 Limnodynastes dumerilii | reverse complement strand
TAAGCACAGCGCATCGGCGTAAGTCTGGATCAGGCCCTATGACTCTAAAGAAGCAGATACTAGAACTGTACCGTAGGAAGCCAATGCGCAGGGAAATGCTTCCCTGCACATCGTCCTGCTGGTACTGCAGTTCTGCAGCACCCCCGGGCCCCCCGAATATGCCACGGAGAATATCTGGCGGCGGCCCTGCATGGTGCCCACACATGCTCTGCCGTACTAAAAGGGGGCATTTTCCGATGCTAGGTTAATAATAAAAAATCCCCCCCTAAGCATACATTAAGATCTGGCCCAACTTTTCTAAACTATTTGCTTAATAATGTTATACTTTCTTATATCCTTCTCATTCGCTAAGAAAAGAAAAATATACCCCCAAAATAGCCAAACTCTATGGCCCCGATCCAGATCTGAGCGCAAATGGTGGTAGCGCATCCTGCGTGATGTGCTTGCGTGTTCCAATGGACGGATTGATTTGTACAATCCACGCACGCAAGTAAACGGGACATATGGATGGGAAGTAAATGAGTCCTATGGGCACAAAGCAGCGAGCTCTCTGCTGTGACGCGCTCTGCAAATGCAGGGTAAAAGGATGTGTTTTGTAAGTTTAAAAACCGTTAGCTATAGAACGGAAGCTTCAGTTATAGCGTTTATGCTGAAAAGCAATGAATTTCCCACATTTTTTTACTATAATCTAAAAAAAAAACCAGCAGCCGCACAGTACCCCAGGAGCCTTTCAAAATCTGTTTAATATATTTCACTGAACAACAATCAAGCTGACGGGTACTAAATTAGCTTCTGAATGAGTGCCCCCCCCCCAACTTAGACATGACGAGTGCCCCCCCCCAACTTAGACATGACCTGCAGCAGGTGCAAAATGTCCAATGTTAAGTCACCTTGTTGTCTGCATTCTGACCAAAATGGAGTGTATTTGCCTTGGCCACACCCTTACTGTCCTTCAACTTCATCCCTCCACCCCTTCCTTCCCTCTAAACGCCACTCAGAGCGCAACCCCCGGACGCCAGGCTTACGCTATGATCTCAATGGGACGTTCCTGTGTGCTCTTCAGCTGTGAGTGTGCTCTGTAGCAAATCACGCAGAGAAACGCCACGCCAGCTGGCATACACTCAGATCTGGATCAGGGCTTATGACACCTTCTTTGTGTAGTTTGTAGTTTCGGGAACCTCAAGTGAAAGGGAAAAATGTACAGAAGCTACAAAAAGCAATGGTTACATTCTGAGGAGAGCGTGAATCTTAATTACGGACCAGATTCACACCTAAGAGTGAGTTAGGTGCGGAAAGATATGCACCGAACTCACTGGTGCAACACCTAACCCAACCCCCTTTTTTAGGTACCTTTAGGGCTTCCTTATCTTACCGTGTGAAGTTTCCTTCTTAATAAGGAAACTAAGAACAGACATTGCCTCCCCCGGCTAATCTAAATCCCTCCCACTTCTATCTAAACCGCCTCTTTCTAACTAAACTACACCATGCGATCTTTAAAGACCGCACAAAGGCAATCTACCTAATTGGTACGTAGATTGCGTAAATGTACTGCACATGCGTAGTAGTTACATTTGGCAAATTCAGCTGGAGCTTCTTAGGTGTGAACACCTAATATTCCCATATTCCCATAATATGTCCCATATTTCTTATTAAATATTACATTATGTGATAAAATGATTGTTTTCTTTTTCTAGTGATGTAGTTTCTTGTTCCATTGCTGTTTTGCATACTTCATTATAAAAATAACAATGAATAGTAGGTACACTGTAAAATCTGCTGTCGTCTTTTTGTCTTTCATTCATCAATCTCTTTTCATTTTTCCTGAACTCTGTCTATTAGGTCAGCTTTAACCAATAGTTATACTAATATTATTGATCTATCTGTTATTATCCTTAAGTGCCGTTTGGTTCGTGGTTTGATCATGTAAAGGGCTGGATGCAGATGTCAGACAACAATAACTTTCTGCTAATGACATATGAAGATCTAAAGCAGGTAATTTAGATGCTGTATTATAACAGCATCTGTGTGAGTCACAATATGGTTGTTAGCATGAATCTGGATTAGCATGAATGTGGATCTAGTTCATGGTTGCCGACTATTGAAAGCTTCCCTCCTGTTTCTCCAATGATTACTGCGAGGAGGCGGGGCTTAATGTTGTGGTTTATGCAAATAGTGTCATTAAGCTCCACCCCTTGTCAATCACCAGTGGGATCTCAGGCGATAAAGGGGTGGGCGTGACTTGATGACATCATCAAATCCCGCTCATCCCTAGTTACTCTAGGGATTACACGGGTGATTGTTTGGGTGTCGGGGCATGCTGGAGATTTGCCGGCTCTCCTGGGATAACGGGAAAATGGCCCAAATTTCAGGAGTCTCCTGGATATTCTGGGAGAGTTGGCAACCCTGATCTAGTTGGTTGTTTGTGTGAATCTAGTGTGGATATGCTTTTTGCATTTATCTGTTCATTTTCTTTACTTAAATATCAATACATTTCCCAAATCGAGGTTTTACAGTGCTTCTTGACTTTTAAAATAAATGTTCCTAATCCAGGATCACAGAGGCTCTGTAAAGAAGATTTGTAGGTTCCTTGGGAAGGAGTTTGATGAGGAATTGATAAGTTTGGTGGTGGAGAATTCCAGCTTCAATAGTATGAAAAATAACAACATGTGCAACAACAGCTTAGCGCCAGAGGACATTATGGATAAGAAAGAAAATAATTTCATAAGGAAAGGTAGGTAAAACTTATTTGACAGTTTAATATAATTTCACTAGAGTTGTCTATTATGTACTTCTCATGTTATCAAAAGTGAAATCTATCTGTTACCTTCAATTCAGCTCACCTTACAAACTTAGCCTAATGTGTTTTTAGAGATGAGTGTGCTAAGCTGTTATCACTAACATAATTGTTGTTTACTGAAAATTGTATTTGATTTAAATTTAGTGGATTTACACATGAAAATGCACCAGTCTGAGATTGCTTTTACAACTTCGATGTTGCTAAATCTGACTTGTAATTTGCTAACTGTAACTGTTAGGACAACTTGGTTTCTGAAGAAGAGGGATAGGCTGTTGTAGTCCCCTTGCGATGGGCTGCTTTTAGAAATAGAGACAGATGAAAGTTCCTTTCCGGCTGTCTCTATTTCGAATAGGCAGCTATTTTAGAATTTTTTTTATGAATGTGTGAGTAAACCGATCGGAATACTCGCCCATTCATTTTTGCAGGACCCGCCGCTGAAAGCTCTGGAGAGTCTCCAGGGACTTTTAGTGTTAGGGGGGTTAGGGTTAGGCTCTTAGGAAGGGAGGGGTAGGGTTGGGGCCATAGCAGGGGAGGGTTAGAGTCAGGCTGTGGGGAATGGGGTTTTAGGATTAGGCTATAGAGAAGGGAGGATTAGGGTCAGGCTAGGGAGAAGGGATGTGTAGGGTCAGGCTGCGGGGATGAGAGGGTTAGGGTAATGGCAGGGAAGGGTTAGGGTTAGAATTAGGCAAAGGGTTGGGGTTAGTTTCCACTCTAACCTATCGGACCACCATGTTTGGTGCTCCGGGGATCGATTGCTTTGCCTCATTGAGGGATAAGCAATCGATATCTCAGCCAGTTCGAAACTGGGGACCTATACCCAGACATAAGGAAAGGGGCAGACAGGTCGCAGTCAGAGCTGTATGCACAGCCGCAGCCTATGCCAGTTTCTTATGCATTTAAATGCTTTTTCATCAGGTACGTTAATGGCAGAGCAGCCATATTCCATCAAAGGAAAAATGATAAAAGGAAAAATATTTTAATCTTTTTTTTATTACCAATTTTTTGGTTTAACCAGATCTGACCACATCCCCTGAGATGGTGTAAGCGTTTAATGAAAGCGCAGCCACCTTTTACTGCTGCTGCGCCTTTTTAAAGACACCCTTTTTTCTCAGTTAACTATTGTGGAACTCCTTGTCCCACTAGCGCAGTGCAGGCAGTTGCGGACACAGGCGGGAGGGCATGAGTGCGGCCATCTTTCTGTGCCTGCTCCTGTTCTGAGCATGTTCAGGGCTCATTAAGGCTGCGCTTCCATCTGAATAACAGACGGAAGCGCAGCACTGCATCAGCCCCATAGTGTGGAATCCTGAGTGAGAATGCAGGACTATTAATAAATACAGTATACTGTGTATATGTGTATGTAAAAAGCGGGACTAAAGCCTGCCACACACTGTGTAATCTCCCCAGCAACCAATATAACTCTGCAGTCATTGGCCACATTCCGGGCATTAAATTTGCAGCCCTCCCCACTGCCCTGTGCTGATCATTATAGGATTGTGCCAGAGTTGGTCAGATCGTTCAGGACGGACCGAGCGTTAGGCACAGAGGGCCTAATTCGGATCTCCGTGTGACTTACGTACATACAGAGATCTGTAATTAAGCACTAAGGAGCTGAGTGCATGTCCTTAATTATGCATCAGACGCAGTGTGTGGCTGACTTGCACACCTCCCCTGGGATTCACACAAGCCTAAAATTACCATTGTTAATAAACCACTCTCTAATAGGAATGAAATATATATAATGAGGGTCTATTTTTATTATTATTATTATTTTTATTTTTTTATAGGAGTTATCGGTGACTGGAAAACCCATTTCCCAAAAAAGCATCAGGACACAGTATTACCAGATATGACTGGGGTGCAGATGGAGAGGCACAGTATTACCAGATATGACTGGAGTGCAGATGGAGAGGCACAGTATTACCAGATATGACTAGGGTGCAGATGGAGTAGCACAGTATTACCAGATATGACTGGGGTGCAGATGGAGAGGCACAGTATTACCAGATATGACTGGAGTGCAGATGGAGAGGCACAGTATTACCAGATATGACTAGGGTGCAGATGGAGTAGCACAGTATTACCAGATATGACTGGGGTGCAGATGGAGAGGCACAGTATTACCAGATATGACTGGAGTGCAGATGGAGAGGCACAGTATTACCAGATATGACTAGGGTGCAGATGGAGTAGCACAGTATTACCAGATATGACTGGGGTGCAGATGGAGAGGCACAGTATTACCAGATATGACTGGAGTGCAGATGGAGAGGCACAGTATTACCAGATATGACTAGGGTGCAGATGGAGTAGCACAGTATTACCAGATATGACTGGGGTGCAGATGGAGAGGCACAGTATTACCAGATATGACTGGAGTGCAGATGGAGAGGCACAGTATTACCAGATATGACTAGGGTGCAGATGGAGTAGCACAGTATTACCAGATATGACTGGGGTGCAGATGGAGAGGCACAGTATTACCAGATATGACTGGAGTGCAGATGGAGAGGCACAGTATTACCAGATATGACTAGGGTGCAGATGGAGTAGCACAGTATTACCAGATATGACTGGGGTGCAGATGGAGAGGCACAGTATTACCAGATATGACTGGAGTGCAGATGGAGAGGCACAGTATTACCAGATATGACTAGGGTGCAGATGGAGTAGCACAGTATTACCAGATATGACTGGGGTGCAGATGGAGAGGCACAGTATTACCAGATATGACTGGAGTGCAGATGGAGAGGCACAGTATTACCAGATATGACTAGGGTGCAGATGGAGTAGCACAGTATTACCAGATATGACTGGGGTGCAGATGGAGAGGCACAGTATTACCAGATATGACTGGAGTGCAGATGGAGAGGCACAGTATTACCAGATATGACTAGGGTGCAGATGGAGTAGCACAGTATTACCAGATATGACTGGGGTGCAGATGGAGAGGCACAGTATTACCAGATATGACTGGAGTGCAGATGGAGAGGCACAGTATTACCAGATATGACTAGGGTGCAGATGGAGTAGCACAGTATTACCAGATATGACTGGGGTGCAGATGGAGAGGCACAGTATTACCAGATATGACTGGAGTGCAGATGGAGAGGCACAGTATTACCAGATATGACTAGGGTGCAGATGGAGTAGCACAGTATTACCAGATATGACTGGGGTGCAGATGGAGAGGCACAGTATTACCAGATATGACTGGAGTGCAGATGGAGAGGCACAGTATTACCAGATATGACTAGGGTGCAGATGGAGTAGCACAGTATTACCAGATATGACTGGGGTGCAGATGGAGAGGCACAGTATTACCAGATATGACTGGAGTGCAGATGGAGAGGCACAGTATTACCAGATATGACTAGGGTGCAGATGGAGTAGCACAGTATTACCAGATATGACTGGGGTGCAGATGGAGAGGCACAGTATTACCAGATATGACTGGAGTGCAGATGGAGAGGCACAGTATTACCAGATATGACTAGGGTGCAGATGGAGTAGCACAGTATTACCAGATATGACTGGGGTGCAGATGGAGAGGCACAGTATTACCAGATATGACTGGAGTGCAGATGGAGAGGCACAGTATTACCAGATATGACTAGGGTGCAGATGGAGTAGCACAGTATTACCAGATATGACTGGGGTGCAGATGGAGAGGCACAGTATTACCAGATATGACTGGAGTGCAGATGGAGAGGCACAGTATTACCAGATATGACTAGGGTGCAGATGGAGTAGCACAGTATTACCAGATATGACTGGGGTGCAGATGGAGAGGCACAGTATTACCAGATATGACTGGAGTGCAGATGGAGAGGCACAGTATTACCAGATATGACTAGGGTGCAGATGGAGTAGCACAGTATTACCAGATATGACTGGGGTGCAGATGGAGAGGCACAGTATTACCAGATATGACTGGAGTGCAGATGGAGAGGCACAGTATTACCAGATATGACTAGGGTGCAGATGGAGTAGCACAGTATTACCAGATATGACTGGGGTGCAGATGGAGAGGCACAGTATTACCAGATATGACTGGAGTGCAGATGGAGAGGCACAGTATTACCAGATATGACTAGGGTGCAGATGGAGTAGCACAGTATTACCAGATATGACTGGGGTGCAGATGGAGAGGCACAGTATTACCAGATATGACTGGAGTGCAGATGGAGAGGCACAGTATTACCAGATATGACTAGGGTGCAGATGGAGTAGCACAGTATTACCAGATATGACTGGGGTGCAGATGGAGAGGCACAGTATTACCAGATATGACTGGAGTGCAGATGGAGAGGCACAGTATTACCAGATATGACTAGGGTGCAGATGGAGTAGCACAGTATTACCAGATATGACTGGGGTGCAGATGGAGAGGCACAGTATTACCAGATATGACTGGAGTGCAGATGGAGAGGCACAGTATTACCAGATATGACTAGGGTGCAGATGGAGTAGCACAGTATTACCAGATATGACTGGGGTGCAGATGGAGAGGCACAGTATTACCAGATATGACTGGAGTGCAGATGGAGAGGCACAGTATTACCAGATATGACTAGGGTGCAGATGGAGTAGCACAGTATTACCAGATATGACTGGGGTGCAGATGGAGAGGCACAGTATTACCAGATATGACTGGAGTGCAGATGGAGAGGCACAGTATTACCAGATATGACTAGGGTGCAGATGGAGTAGCACAGTATTACCAGATATGACTGGGGTGCAGATGGAGAGGCACAGTATTACCAGATATGACTGGAGTGCAGATGGAGAGGCACAGTATTACCAGATATGACTAGGGTGCAGATGGAGTAGCACAGTATTACCAGATATGACTGGGGTGCAGATGGAGAGGCACAGTATTACCAGATATGACTGGAGTGCAGATGGAGAGGCACAGTATTACCAGATATGACTAGGGTGCAGATGGAGTAGCACAGTATTACCAGATATGACTGGGGTGCAGATGGAGAGGCACAGTATTACCAGATATGACTGGAGTGCAGATGGAGAGGCACAGTATTACCAGATATGACTAGGGTGCAGATGGAGTAGCACAGTATTACCAGATATGACTGGGGTGCAGATGGAGAGGCACAGTATTACCAGATATGACTGGAGTGCAGATGGAGAGGCACAGTATTACCAGATATGACTAGGGTGCAGATGGAGTAGCACAGTATTACCAGATATGACTGGGGTGCAGATGGAGAGGCACAGTATTACCAGATATGACTGGAGTGCAGATGGAGAGGCACAGTATTACCAGATATGACTAGGGTGCAGATGGAGTAGCACAGTATTACCAGATATGACTGGGGTGCAGATGGAGAGGCACAGTATTACCAGATATGACTGGAGTGCAGATGGAGAGGCACAGTATTACCAGATATGACTAGGGTGCAGATGGAGTAGCACAGTATTACCAGATATGACTGGGGTGCAGATGGAGAGGCACAGTATTACCAGATATGACTGGAGTGCAGATGGAGAGGCACAGTATTACCAGATATGACTAGGGTGCAGATGGAGTAGCACAGTATTACCAGATATGACTGGGGTGCAGATGGAGAGGCACAGTATTACCAGATATGACTGGAGTGCAGATGGAGAGGCACAGTATTACCAGATATGACTAGGGTGCAGATGGAGTAGCACAGTATTACCAGATATGACTGGGGTGCAGATGGAGAGGCACAGTATTACCAGATATGACTGGAGTGCAGATGGAGAGGCACAGTATTACCAGATATGACTAGGGTGCAGATGGAGTAGCACAGTATTACCAGATATGACTGGGGTGCAGATGGAGAGGCACAGTATTACCAGATATGACTGGAGTGCAGATGGAGAGGCACAGTATTACCAGATATGACTAGGGTGCAGATGGAGTAGCACAGTATTACCAGATATGACTGGGGTGCAGATGGAGAGGCACAGTATTACCAGATATGACTGGAGTGCAGATGGAGAGGCACAGTATTACCAGATATGACTAGGGTGCAGATGGAGTAGCACAGTATTACCAGATATGACTGGGGTGCAGATGGAGAGGCACAGTATTACCAGATATGACTGGAGTGCAGATGGAGAGGCACAGTATTACCAGATATGACTAGGGTGCAGATGGAGTAGCACAGTATTACCAGATATGACTGGGGTGCAGATGGAGAGGCACAGTATTACCAGATATGACTGGAGTGCAGATGGAGAGGCACAGTATTACCAGATATGACTAGGGTGCAGATGGAGTAGCACAGTATTACCAGATATGACTGGGGTGCAGATGGAGAGGCACAGTATTACCAGATATGACTGGAGTGCAGATGGAGAGGCACAGTATTACCAGATATGACTAGGGTGCAGATGGAGTAGCACAGTATTACCAGATATGACTGGGGTGCAGATGGAGAGGCACAGTATTACCAGATATGACTGGAGTGCAGATGGAGAGGCACAGTATTACCAGATATGACTAGGGTGCAGATGGAGTAGCACAGTATTACCAGATATGACTGGGGTGCAGATGGAGAGGCACAGTATTACCAGATATGACTGGAGTGCAGATGGAGAGGCACAGTATTACCAGATATGACTAGGGTGCAGATGGAGTAGCACAGTATTACCAGATATGACTGGGGTGCAGATGGAGAGGCACAGTATTACCAGATATGACTGGAGTGCAGATGGAGAGGCACAGTATTACCAGATATGACTAGGGTGCAGATGGAGTAGCACAGTATTACCAGATATGACTGGGGTGCAGATGGAGAGGCACAGTATTACCAGATATGACTGGAGTGCAGATGGAGAGGCACAGTATTACCAGATATGACTAGGGTGCAGATGGAGTAGCACAGTATTACCAGATATGACTGGGGTGCAGATGGAGAGGCACAGTATTACCAGATATGACTGGAGTGCAGATGGAGAGGCACAGTATTACCAGATATGACTAGGGTGCAGATGGAGTAGCACAGTATTACCAGATATGACTGGGGTGCAGATGGAGAGGCACAGTATTACCAGATATGACTGGAGTGCAGATGGAGAGGCACAGTATTACCAGATATGACTAGGGTGCAGATGGAGTAGCACAGTATTACCAGATATGACTGGGGTGCAGATGGAGAGGCACAGTATTACCAGATATGACTGGAGTGCAGATGGAGAGGCACAGTATTACCAGATATGACTAGGGTGCAGATGGAGTAGCACAGTATTACCAGATATGACTGGGGTGCAGATGGAGAGGCACAGTATTACCAGATATGACTGGAGTGCAGATGGAGAGGCACAGTATTACCAGATATGACTAGGGTGCAGATGGAGTAGCACAGTATTACCAGATATGACTGGGGTGCAGATGGAGAGGCACAGTATTACCAGATATGACTGGAGTGCAGATGGAGAGGCACAGTATTACCAGATATGACTAGGGTGCAGATGGAGTAGCACAGTATTACCAGATATGACTGGGGTGCAGATGGAGAGGCACAGTATTACCAGATATGACTGGAGTGCAGATGGAGAGGCACAGTATTACCAGATATGACTAGGGTGCAGATGGAGTAGCACAGTATTACCAGATATGACTGGGGTGCAGATGGAGAGGCACAGTATTACCAGATATGACTGGAGTGCAGATGGAGAGGCACAGTATTACCAGATATGACTAGGGTGCAGATGGAGTAGCACAGTATTACCAGATATGACTGGGGTGCAGATGGAGAGGCACAGTATTACCAGATATGACTGGAGTGCAGATGGAGAGGCACAGTATTACCAGATATGACTGGAGTGCAGATGGAGAGGCACAGTATTACCAGATATGACTAGGGTGCAGATGGAGTAGCACAGTATTACCAGATATGACTGGGGTGCAGATGGAGTAGCACAGTATTACCAGATATGACTGGAGTGCAGATGGAGAGGCACAGTATTACCAGATATGACTAGGGTGCAGATGGAGTAGCACAGTATTACCAGATATGACTAGGGTGCAGATGGAGTAGCACAGTATTACCAGATATGACTGGGGTGCAGATGGAGTAGCACAGTATTACCAGATATGACTGGAGTGCAGATGGAGAGGCACAGAGTAAACAGATATGACTGGAGTGCAGATGGAGTAGCACAGTATTACTAGCACGAGAGCTGAAACTACAAAGGACAGACAAGGGAGAAGACGGCACAAGGAGAAATAAACAAACTCAAAGATGAGGTACACTGGGCAAATGGCAGAGGCAACAGAGGATCAGACACGGAGGGACCAACGAGGAATATCACAAGAGCAATCACAAGAGCAAGAAGAATTTTTTTTTCCCATTGCTGTTGTTCAATTTTTTGTTTCATTAGTAGTGCAAAACTATTAATTTTCAGTTGTTTAGTTTTTATCCTGAGCTGTATAATGACATTAATTCTGCCAATTTACGTATGGTAATAACCTATATGCAATTGACTATATATTCACACTAAATGAAAATATTTTTCACTATATAGTTAGAATCATATGAAATAAAATGTAAAGTGAATTTAATCAGCGCTAAAATCCACAGTGGGAAGTATCAGTGTGAACAATTATAAATATAAATATGAGTATAATCAGTCGGTATAGAACGGCAAATAAGTGAATAAAATATATAATTGATAAGTCCAATGGGGGAAAGGTGATACTACAAGCATCAAATCTACCTCATCTACCATTGCACTTATCAATTATATATTTTATTCACTTATTTGTCATTCTATACGGACTGGTTATACTCATATTTATATTTATAATTGTTCACACTGATACTTCCCACTGTGGATTTTAGCGCTGAAATTCACTTTACATTTTATTTCTTGTTCCACTTTTCGAGGGTTGAGACACCCTAAAAGTGAATTTTAAGCAGCTGAATTTGGTGCGCAGATTTTCCCTTATATTTTTAGGATTATTTCAGTTAGAATCATATGTTTTCATTACATTTTTCTTTTCTCAATACATTGAATATGTTATATATTTTTATCGGTAGTGCAAAACTATTATATTATTTTTTTTCCAATATTTTTTTATTTATTTAATTTTCTTTTTTCCCCTCTGTTTTGTTCAACTGTGGGTTATGTACAAACATTAATTTTGCCTATCCAGTTGTGGTAACTTACAAGAATTTACGATATACTTACATAGAATTGGTATATATTTCACTACATAGTCAGAAAAACAAGTCCATTCTGCTCTGTTTTTCTAATAAATACATCAAGAAGAGATTATTTTTCTATGATTGATGGTTATCTGTATCCGAATAGATTTAGTATTATATCGCTGTAGTTTTTATTGAAGTTCGGCATTACTTGTTTGAATAGGATTAGAGAAGTGTCATTCATGTACATCTCCTTCTCTGAGGCTCGTATGTTTGACCAATGTGTGTAATCCGGGATAGAGCTTGGATTGCTCTCATTGGTTAGGATACATCGATCAGACACACCTCTTTCCTTGTGGCTTGTGCTTACAACTTGGGCTTATTGGCTCAGAGAGGTGTCAATCATACACACCTCTCTATTGCCATTCGTGGTTGACAGGATCGGGCCCACCGCTTTTGTTTACTAGCGTTTCACTCGGATTAAGGCTGGTCGTCCACTGAAAGCGTATTTGAGCAACTAACAATTGGAGCGACTATAGGTGACTTTGAGTCAGGCGACTAGGAGTGACTGAGGTCATCCACTAAAGGTGACTTTGAGTATGTATGGAAAATGTCACTTTCAGTATGAGCAGTGTTATCTGGATAAGAAATGAATGCTGCTATACTAATAAATCCTATTGAAGGAATCATAGAATACCCTGATTTTCCAGCCTGGATATTCATTGTAGTGATGGCCTTTTGGGGCTCACTTTTCTATCAATAGGTTAAAAATCAAAACTGACTAAAAAGTGATGTTTTATGAATCCTGGAGCGTAATAATTTAGTCTGTCCCTGTCCTCTGTAGAGTGGGAATGTGTCCATATGCAGAAATAACTCTTTGTATGGTCTAAGTAGCTTTATTTGCCTTTGTACAGGCTACTAGAAGCGGCAAATCCAATTCTGGAGGGATCAGTCACTTGTTGCCTTTTGTCTCCGAAAGTCGATCGCTCAGGGTCGCTTGCAGTGGACGCCGTTCACCAAGGTTCTGTGCATTGGTATCAATCGTTCCAATATGAGCGACTACGCGAGACCTGTTAGTCGCTCAAATACGCTTCCGGTGGACAACCGGCCTAATGCTTTCAAAAAGCTACCATAGTGAAATGCGCATCTATCATTCGCAGCTCTCTGATTGAGGTTATACACTGGAGCCTCAAGTATCTTATTTAGCCTCACTGCTACATTGTAACTAAGGGCCTGATCCAGACCTACGCCTGCCGTCGCTAGGACGGCGGGCGTAAGCGTAAGATCGGCTAAAAAGCCGAACTGCGCATGCGCCGGGCAGACGTTGCCCGGCATCACTATGGAAACGCCAAATCGTAGACAGATCCCCCCTCCCACCAGCACGTTACTGCTGGTGGGAGGGGGGAGGTAAGTAAATGAGGGTGGGGGGCGTTCTAAGCGGCCATACGCTCCTGTGTGAGCGTATGGCCCCTTCCTTATGATGGCTGCAGTTAGGGTAGCACGCTCAGCGCTACATT
>WWET01006735.1:18332-30437 GCA_011038615.1 Limnodynastes dumerilii | reverse complement strand
AACAAACCATAATGTATAACCAAATGATAACGGTTCCTCAATAACTGGTTAATTCAAACGCAATACACTTTAACATACTGTGCCATTGTGGTTTTGTTGTTTCCGTTTCATAATAACTATTGAGGTGTAGCCATAGTTTGATATATTTCTTAGCTGTGTTGTTATTGCCCACAGATAAGACTGATTTAATTCTTTCATCTTCATGATTTTTGTATTAATTCTTAATGCGTAACCGAAATAATGCTGGAATATTAATTGCCTCTTTGATCTTTTTGCTATGTAGAGATGATTCTTTATGACTTCTCATGAGACCTGTGTAAGCTCCCAGTGAACACTAAAAAATGTTAAGTTATGCAAAGCTACATTAAAATAATATAATAATAATATATATATAAACTATTATTGCTGACTCTCTATAACGGAGACATCTGTGTCTTTTCTAGAAGAGAGTTGATTTAGAAAGAACATGGTTTTGCGTTTGGTTGAATATAAAACATTTCAATTAACAGAAAATAACAGAGAGGTGCCCAGTGTGGTAATGTAATTTTCATATCGACTGTGGTATGGGGAGGGTTAAAGCTAGGCTGTGATGAGGGGATGGTTAGGGGTTGGCTGCGATGAGGGGATGGTTAGGGGTTGGCTGCGATGAGGGGATGGTTAGGGGTTGGCTGCGATGAGGGGATGGTTAGGGGTTGGCTGTGATGAGGGGATGGTTAGGGTAAGGGTAGTCTTAGTGTTCGTGACTTATTTCAATTCATAACACTAAGATCGGTATATTTATACTGTTGAACTCAGTGGTCAGTAAATGACCCCAGTTGATTACATTTTGGTAGAGTTTCATACACAATCTATGAAACTAATATTGTTAAGTGTATAAATGTTACAAAAATGACTTTAGCTGCTCTATTCCACACCAGTAGTAGGAAAAGTGGTTTACTGTACGAATAATAGATAAGGTATTTTGATCTGTACTGCTGCTATCAATATTCCTGGGTCCCTTTGGATTGAAAGCACTAGAAGAGACCTGTGCGAAATGAAAGAGGGTGGCATGCAATCACTATGTATAGTACACAGGGTGGGAGGAGCTAGGCTTGGTAACTGTATAGTAAGGTCGTAGTTAAGCCCTACCATACAATCCTTATTTAATTACTGTCCCCATTTTCCCAGGGCTGGTGCGTAAACATTAAGGTATGGTACGGATGGTGGAAATTCCGTGCATGTGAGCAGGGGCAAAGGAACGAAAATTTTCACGGGGGGGGGGCAAAAGGCCAAGGACTACTGAAGCTCCTTTTTCATAAGGTGCTCCAGGCACCATGAGCCAGATCCTGACCCCCGCAGGCTTTACGTGCACGCCCCCTGCAATTACTTGTCCAGATAGCTACCTTAACTTTTTTGACAATAAGGTTTGCAGCCATATGGCCTATTCGTAACGGGGCTTCCCCTGCCCCCTCATTTAAATGGCCATCGTAAATGAAGGGTCAGCCCCTTCTGCATACTTACTGACATACATAACTTAGTTACATACGTCAGTAGGTATGCAGACGGAACATCTTAACTATTAAGGGGACTTGCATAATGACTTGCATAAGTCCCCTGTTATACATAGGTCAGGGTCTGGCACCACGGCTCTATGATTCTTAAGATAAGCGTTATCTACCCGACGATCTGGCAACAATGAGACTGCTGCTAACATTTTATACCGTCCACAAGCCACAATTATTCTCTCTCTCTGCTGCATTGTCGTTCAAATGATAAGAACAGTCAATGGGAAGTGGCGCTTCCCGGTCTCCTGTGTCTGCTTATTCTTACTGCACATTGTGATAGCAAAATGAGTGGGATTCTAAGAAAGAAGGAAAAAAGTGTTTGCAAGAAGAAAATGTACAGAACAAACATGAAGACAACTTTATTGGTAAACAGAAGTGACAACAGTTGAGTTCAAATAAAGCTATTATCGCTTCATCCACATTTGCGCTTCATTCATCCTCATTCACCTTTTTGCAGAAGTTCATGGGGGGGGCAAAACACAGTCTTTGCCCCCCCAACAAAAATCATGATGGGACGACTGCCCCCTCTGCCCCCAATGGTTCCTACACCCCTGCATGTGAGCGGAATGGACTTTCCTTACATAAACAGACAATTCGACTATTAAAATTCTGGATATTGCCCGCCATTAATTATAATAACAATAATAATATTTGTCCAGATCCAGAACTTCATCACTGCTAGTTCCTATAGTTCCTATGAAGCTGATGAGTAATCGAGGATCATCCGTAAATGCATAACCTCCCACCATGTGTACATACTGTACATATAACACCCTGCCCCGCCAGCCTTCAGAAAGGCTTCCAGCATGGATGCCTATATCCTAAGGATGGAGACCAGTGCAGGAAGTCTTTGTAGAAAGAGATGTGTCTGGATTCAGTCCAATAACAGTGATAATAATGTCGTCCTCGTTGTCTGTGATTTTATTATTTTTACAGTTCTATATAACTCGTGGTTTGATCATGTGAAAGGATGGATGCAAATGAAGGATAACAGCAACTTCTTTTTCATTACATATGAAGAACTTCATCAGGTAAATGGACAAAGGCTCTGATCCAGACCTGAATGCAAAATTGAACGTGTGCCATAAATCTGAACATAAATAATGGGTGGGCAGTTTGGGAACTAGACTTGCACACAAATGCACCACTGGATCCCGAGGCAGGTTGCATACACACATAGTGTAGCCCAGCACAATGCAGCTTCTTTATCAGACATGTTGCCATTCCCCTGCAATATAAAATGCCTGCGGTACTTCACTGTAATGTATAGTGGAAGTGCTTCAGTGACAATGCGAATGTACCTGAAGTAGTCATTAATAAAATTTGCTTCAAAATGGAAAAAAAAAGTTATTTTTTTAAACCAGCACTATCCACATCAGTCTCATGCAGTACATTTAGCATTGCGATAGGAAGGTTAAAATGGTAACTCAATGACTTGTTATAGGTTGTAGAGGGTCAGCTGTTCCTGTGTTAAACACGCCTTGTGACTGGTGCACATGTTTTGACAAACTGTAAGCACAGTACTTCTGCATCTGGGTCTGGATCATGCATATTTGTGTGAGTATACTCTTACTGTCTATTGATACAGCTCTCCACCCATGTCCTCTCATAACACAATTCTCTGACCTGGATTGTCACAATTGCTTGCCATTTTTTCTCACCCTGCCCAGTGCAAAGATATGCAGAGTGGGGGTATATTCAGGTCTGGATCAGGTCCAAAACATCTGAATTAATTAAATATACATTGTCAGTATATGGATCACCATCGACCACCCTACTACTCTCCCCCCTCGCTGTACTCCTGATTCACCATCACACAGGCAGAGCAATAGCAGCGATACAACTGTATCTTTATTTTCTATGAAAAGTTAACAGTCCTCAAATAGCCAGGATGAATAAAAGCATAAAGATAAATCCCAAACACATCCCCAATTCTTTAAAGTCCAATTTGTACAATGGCCTTGGTAAATTTAATTCTCGCTCCTCTGAGTGTCTTTTTGATGGAGAGGTCTTGGTCACAGAAGTTTAGCTTAAACTTCTGGAAAGAAACCAAAAGTCCTTGCAGCTAGAATATCCCAATACAGCATGCAGGACCTGGTAATCCCCAACACCCAGTTCCACAGTTCAAATTTCCAATATCCCTTCTAACACTGCGTGCCTTTTTTACTTAGGACCCACCTCCATCCCTTGGTTACAGCCCCCTGTATCCTTGTCATAGGTGAGGTGGCACTTGATTGGATAAGCAATAGCTGGGTGACCGCTATCTATTGATGTCTAAGAGAAAACACAGCTCAGGACCTCCTCTGGTTTTGTCTCCAATCAGTCTATTCTAAAACCTCTGCCAAGCCTTTGATGCTGCTCTGCTCCTTGATATCAGATAGGGACCAGTCACTCCCAGAATTAGCCCTTGCCAGTCATTTGATATCACACACCTCTAGTTTCCTGTAGAGGGAGGAGGAGAGATGGATGCACTAAAAGTCCCCATCATCTCTTCCTGTGGTCTGTAGGGATGTATAGACCATATATGGACCCTGCAATCTGAACCCCATTCACATCACAGATTTACCCTCCCCAACTGGCTTCCGGTTACAGACCCTAGATAGCAATGACAGACACTCTACATTCTACAGGGCTAACCTGCTGCTAATTGCATTATCCCAGCAAGGGGTCTGTTACATAAGACAAGACCTAGCTGTACACAGTACACATGCAATGACTGCCTAATTACTTAATCCTATAAAACATCACACATTACACACGATTCATAACACACTTCTATAGCAACACAAACTTTATATGATATATGCAAAGTGTAATACACACAGACTATATATTCCCAGAGGTCACAGTTACACATGTGATAATAAATGTCCGTCATAAATATTCAAGATGACAGGGATAAAAATGTAATATGTCAGGGGACCCCCACCCGTTTCTTCACATACATTGTCAAATGTTTGTCAAATTCAGATGCATGAATTATACCAAAATCTTCCTGTTTACCAGCAAGCTGGGATCAAGACTTTGGCCTCTTCAGGGCTGAGTTGGTCAAAGGTGGGATGGGAGGGGCAAACAACTCTGGGCCACACTGCCATTGGTTGTTTTAGAGCTGTCACTGTGCAACCTATGGCTGGCAGACCAGAACAGACACTTACATTCCCTCCTGGTCCACTCCGTGGTCTTGCTCCGGCTCTTTTAAACAGTTTAAATCTCACAGTGGCCTGGTCCAACGCAACAAATGATGACATTGCAACCCGAGATGTGACGACTTTACATCCAATAAGTATCAAGAGAAGATGAAAGGAAAAAGAATAAGGAGTGGAGAAGAACACTGAAAAGACATGGAGAAAGGGAGAGTGAAGAAAATAAAGGAAATAATTGAAATTTAAGGAAAACACAAAGGGGGCAGTGTGATAGGTAATATGGACACTGTTATATATAGTATGGGCAGTGTGATAGATAGTATGGGTAGTGGGACAGATGGTATGGACACTGTAAAAGGTGTTGCATGATTTATTTGATATGTTACATGGCTAAATATCATTGAAGACCTTAATTGATAGTACAAATCAGGCCTCAGGTCTCATGCGCTCCCTGATATATGGACCACTGCTGTGGGCTTTCCCCCCTTACCCCCACCACCACCACAACAAAAAATTGGCAGCCTCTGGGTCTTTTGGAGGACTATAGTCATGCTAGTGGATGCTATGGGTTGCAGGTTTCCCCTGCATAAATACTCTAGACTGCTGTAAGCTTTGGAATAATTATTCATTTACTGCTTGTTATTCTAACCCCTCCAGTTTCAAAACTGGAAACACCCACAGTAGAGTAATTTTTTTTAATTAAAAATGAATAATTAAAAAACAAAAACCACCGACACGTAAATTGTACCAAAATGCACCAAATAACATTATTGCATATCTTTAAAATGAATAATGTATCATAACATTTTAACATATTTACTGTACATTCATAGCCAACATTGAAGACAATTTTGTGATTTTAATGTACTTAGGACCTCCGAAATAGTGTGGTAAGAATATGTGAATTTCTGGGAAAAGAATTAGGTGAATCCCAAATTAATTTGGTTGTGAAACATTCATCTTTCAATGCCATGAAAGGAAACAAGATGTCCAACTACACTATCATGCCACAGGAATTTATGGATCAAACGAAAGGTTCCTTCATGCGCAAAGGTAAATATGTTTATAATTTGTATTTCATTCTTTTAAATCCATTATCATGTTTATTATTATTGTTGTTGTTGTTGCTATTATTATTTGTTATGACAACACTAGTATATTCTGTTGCATTTTAAAGAAAATGCAACAAATGCAAAGAAAATGTACATTGTTTTTATTATTCAATTTGTTTTAGTATAGTATAATTATTATTAATCTGTTATAAACTGATATATTATAAATATTAATCTTAATTATAATTTTTTTCTCCCACTATATTTTACAATCTATACGACTGTCATAAATAGGTACTAAAACAAATGAAAATGCTAACTGCAATTCCCTTTATAAATAGGTTTATATGAATTAAATTGCTATATTAAAGTGTACTATAACATTAAATATATTCCATTTTTTTGTAGGAACCACTGGAGACTGGAAGAACCTTCTCACTGTAGCCCAAAATGAGTATTTTGATCAAATTTATCAAGAGGAAATGAAAGATCTAAATATGAAGTTTTTCTGGGATGAATCCTGAAGAAGCTGTAATATTCTGATGGCACTAATGATAATTTTTATCAGTTTTATTATTTCAAAGAAATAAAACATTTTTTTGTTTACTTGTGATTTAGTACTCTATTCATTCATGAAAATACATATTTTTAATGTGCATCGAAGGAGCAGGTCCAGACTTTCATTCAAGCAACCTGCTTCAGCTTCTAACAGAGGACAGGATGCACTCGTAAACAGGTTTGTACGGTATAGGTGTGGAATTATACTGATGCCCAATCCAGACCACCAATCTGCAGCCAATTTGTGAATTTTAAGGTAGGTTCCTGGCATCAGAAAACCATGCAAGCCAGAGGATTGGTTACTTAAGCGGTTGTGTACGGATGCTGGGCTAAAGTAGGGATCTGCTACAGGACAACAGGAGAAATGTAATTCTTTCATGGGGCACTCATGAAAATGGGGATAATTAATAAAATATATACCATTAATATTCTATATTATATTAATATCATGGATTTTAAATTTATGAAGCAATATATGTTATACTTGCTGCAAGAGTAGTGACAGAGCTGTGGGATATGGTGGGTGACAGTGTATGAAATGTGTATACATTTAAAGGCATAAAAGTTATGGACATGATGAATAGGCAAACAATATGCATACCTGCCAACTATCCTGTTTTTGATGGGATAATCAAACGTAGTTCAACTCCATCCCTAAGTACTACAATCATTGCATTAAAAATACACACCTAAGAAGCAGCAGCTTCTCCAGTTCACAGTAATTTTACCTGTTTTCATCCAGTTAACACTGAATTTAACCCTTCCCTCCCCCCACCCTGTCAACACTAAATAAAAGATTATGTTTACATGCAGTATGTGTGTTCTGTCTCTAGCTAGGATGTTTTCTGGGTGTGTAGTAGCTGGAGAGGAAGAGAGAGAGAGAGAGAGAGAGAGGGGTGAGAGGGAGAGGGGGGTGGTTAAATGCTACCACAATGGTCCTGTACAGTGATGGTCGATAGCAGCTTCCTGGACATATATATGTTCTCTGAATGGTGCAATTGTTTGCAGAAACAAGCACTATTTCATTGTACATTGCCTTTATTCATCCATCCTTCTCTCTGAATGCAGGATGCAGGTAGTCACAGCACTGAATGGCAGAATGAGCTGGATCACTGCAGTAGTGTCCAATATTGCTCTGGACAGGTGCGAAATGTAGCGAAATGAAGAGCTACATTATACCATCATTCATTCGTCCCAATGTGGACTAATCCTTGATTAGCTCCTTTTCCCTTGTTTACGACTAGGATAATTATTGTAAGTTCACACAAGTGTAACTGCATTCATTGACCTATCTGTGGACTGGAGAGTATAGGCACCCAACTAAACACCTAGGCACCAGGGTTAAATGAGATATCTATCTATCTATCTATCTATCTATCTATCTATCTATCTATCTATCTATCTATCTATCTATCTCATATCTATCTATCTGTCTGTCTGTCTGTCTACTCACATATAAACTTATACCTACTTATATACATATAAAAAAAACGTTAACTTACTTGTTCAAGTTTTCTCTGACTTCCTGTTTTTTCCACTTGCACTGTCTGGCTGATTATGTGGTGGAGCAACCACCTACAGTTATCCACAGTCAAGTTCCCCCCCACAGACACTATTCCCTCGCTGTCTGACTCTTATATCCCCAATTTTAGCAATGTTAGGAGCAGGGCCGGTGCTAGGGTGTTCAACGCCCCCCTGCAAACTTTAAATTTGTGACCTCCTTATTAACTATTTAACATTATAGTTAATAGATTATAGTATCCATGTAATCCTCATAAAACACAAACTTGTAACCACAATAAAAGAAAGCAAATAATAGTCACAATTCCTAATTCATTCTAAAAACGGCCACACAATACAGACTATATATCTTAGTGACAGCCATACCATACAGATATTATCCTAGTGACCACTAAAACAGGCTGCCATATAATACAAATTGCATCCTGACAACTATGCAATACATTCAACATTCTTGTATCTCCAGCCTACCCAATATTCCCTATCATGTGACTCCAGCGCCCAGTATTCCCGATTATGTCTCTCCATCCTCCCTACATTCCACATTAATTTGACTCCAGCCTCCCCAGTATCCACATTATGCATCTCCGGCTTCCAGTATTCACCATTCATGTGTCTGCAGCTCCCGGTATTCCCCATCATGGGCCTGATCCAGACCTACAACCGCGAGCGTAGCGTATGATCGCCCGGGCGTAATCATGTCACTTCAGCCTCCTCCCCAGTATCCCCATCATGTCACTTCAGCCTCCTCCCCAGTATCCCCATCATATCACTTCAGCTTCCTCCCCAGTATCCCCATCATGTTACTTCAGCCTCCCCAGAAATCCCCATTCCCCTCTCTCCAGCCTGTCTATATTCCCCATAGGCTCTGTCACTTACCCTAGCTATTTCCCCTTCTTCCGCGGCGCGCGCTCCTTCTGCTTTCCACTAACTCTGCTGTGACCTAATGTCACATTAGCGTCATTTGCGTGCAGGAAGTTCCTGCTATCAGCTCCTGGGCAGAGCACAAAACAGCTATCAGCTACTCTGTGTAACTTCCATGGCAGCTGATAGCAGAGACCTTTCAGCCCTGTGCTGGAGCGGGGGAGGAGCGCCTATTCAGTCTGGCAACAGGTTGTGTCGCATCCCCTCCGGAGTGCATCACACCTGCCCTGGTCAGGAGGTAGGAGGTTAGGAAGAAGTTCTTCCTGTGTATTCATGGTTCTCCTCCAGGTGCTCCAGGTTTCTTCACACACTCCAAAAACCTGCTAGTACTTGCCTGGACAACCTTTGGCTCTCCAGGTGTTGTGAAACTATGAGTCCCAGCATGCTTTATCTGCATAGCCATAGCTGATACCTGACGACGCATGCTGGCTACTGACTAAAAAACATGTTCCTTAGTCTGTGTCTATAGGGATGTAGTTGTCGCTGCAATTAGCTGATTTTCAACACTGATACAGCCGACAGATTAATCACAGCTGTATCAGTACTGCAATAGTTGGAAAAAGGAATATTCCTATTGGGTACGGGCACTATAGTGAATGACCCTATTTTGTCAGGAATCCATTCCGAATAGCGGCTAGATTAGGGTTATGGTGCGGAACATAGATGGTTAAGGTTAGGCTACTAGAAGGGGAAAGTTAGGTTTAGGACATGGAGGGTTAAGGTTAGGCTTCCCTTTCCCAATAGGGGCTAGGTAGACTTAGACTGCGGGACAGGCAGGGTTAAGATTAGGCTACTAGGGGGAAAGATTGGATTATATCAATATCATTTGACAACATATTATCTGACCTATTTCTCACTAAAGATGCAATGGTCCGGATTCACAGTTACGTAGTTTTCGTCTTACGTACGTTATTTTAAGAATTGAGCTACTACACATGCATAGAGGCTTATTTACGCTATCTACGTACCATTTCTGTACCAAAAATCTACGTACAGAAATAATACAGAGATACCGTGAATAAGCTTCTACGCATGTGTGGTAGCTTAATTCTTATAACAATGGGGTAGATCCAGAACTACGTGTGCCGTACGTTTATTCGCGGAGCGTATTTTCGTGCACGTAAAATTGCTACACTCCCCTCGGCACACCCCTTGCACGGACGTATTTTGTCAAGATACGCTTCCCAAACCCTACCTTAACTTTTTCTCACGTAACAGCGTACGTCCGCTAACGGACGTATAGACTACGTGAACGTACGCCGCTTAGCACGCCCATACTGTACACTTTACATACAAACCTCCACCTACTTCACGTAAATCGAACGTATTGTTGTGTCACGTATAATTGGCACGCCCACTCGTAAGTATTTACGTGACACATACGTGAATGTCCCATACGTTCACAATTACGCTACGTGAATGTGCTTATTTTCTATGGTGCGCATGCGCAGTGCGTTCTAAAATGCGATTTTATGTCTCCGCCACGCGTAAAATCGCTTCGAAGCGTAGTTCTGGATCAGGCCCAATGTGCATAAGACGAAAACTGTGAATCAGGACCAATATTATTCCAATTTTAATATATACATACACTTTTATTTTTATTTCATGCCCATATCCCTGTCACTCTCCTTTATTTTCAAATCTAACTATTCTTTTTTTTTTTGACCTGTGGAGTTTACACAACTTCTGAATTACTTGTAAATTGGCTTTCCAGGAAAAAGGACCAATAGCTACATAATGGGGAGGAGCAATGTGTGATAATAATAGCTATATTTAGGTAGTCAAGCAAACACATTGGTTCATTAGTACAAGGTCTTTTAGAGCACACAGCTTCTCTATTACATGGTAACAAGAAAAGGGAGGGTCTGGACTAAAGATAACTTACACTTATCCTCTGTACTCCTAATTGTATCATATACCTTAACCATCATAACACTGTTTATACATACACTACCGTTCAAAAGTTTACTTATTTTTGAAAGAAAAGCACTGTTTTTTTCAATGAAGATAACATTAAATTAATCAGAAATACACTCTATACATTGTTAATGTGGTAAATGACTATTCTAGCTGCAAACGTCTGGATTTTAAATGAATATCTACATAAGTGTATAGAGGCCCATTTCCAGCAACCACCACTCCCGGTGTTCTAATGGTACATTGTGTTTGCTGATCACGTTAGAAGTAATGGATGATTGGAAACCCATTGAAAACCCTTGTGCAATTATGTCAGCACAGCTGAAAATGGGTTTGCTCATTAGAGAAGCTATAAAACTGGCCTTCCTTTGGGCTAGTTGAGTATCTGGAGCATCCCATTTGTGGGTTCGATTATACTCTCAAAATTGCCAGAAAAAGAGAACTTTCATGTGAAACGCAACAGCCTATTCTTCTTCTTAGAAATGAAGACTATTCCATGCGAGAAATTGCCAAGAAACTGAACATTTCCTACAACGGTGTGTACTACTCCCTTCAGAGAACAGCACAAACAGGCTCTAACCAGAATAGAAAGATAAGTGGGAGGCCCCGATGCACAACTGGGCAAGAAGACAAGTATGTTAGAGTCTCTAGTTTGAGTAATAGACGCCTCACAGGTTCTCAACTGGCAGTTTCATTAAATGGTACCCACAAAATGCCTGTGTCAACGTCTACAGTGAAGAGGCAACTCCGGGATGCTGGCCTTTTAGGCAGAGTGGCAAAGAAAAAGCCATACCTGAGACTGGCAAGTAAAAGTAAAAGATTAATATGGAAGATGGAAAGATTGGAAAAAAGTGTAATGGACAGACTAATCGAAGTTTGAGGTGTTTGGATCACACAGTAGAACTTTTGTACGACACAGAACAAGTGAAAAGATGCTAGAAGAGTGCCTGACGCCATCTGTCAAGCATGGTGGAGGTAATGTTATTGTCTGGGGCTGCTTTGGTGCTGGTAAAATGGGAGATTTGTACAAGGCAAAAGGGATTTTGAATAAGGAAAGCTATCACTCCATTTTGCAACACAATGCCATACCCTGTGGACAGCGCTTGATTGGAGCCAATTTCATCCTCCAACAAGACAATGGGCCTGATCAAGAGCTACGGCCGCCGTCGCTAGTACGGCTATGCGCCGGGCAGATGTTGGTTAGATGTTGGTCGGCATAGCTACGGCAACGCCCGATCGTGGATCGAGTGTCCGTAGCAGAGCCGTAGGGACGCTGGAGGGGACATCTCCCAGCGTCCCTACGTTCAGGTTAGTGTAGGTGGGCGGGGGGAGCTAGTTTAATGAGGGTGGGAGGGCGTGCTAGGCGGCCATACGCTCCTGTGCGAGCTTATGGCCCCTTCCTTACGCCAGCTGAAGTTAGGGTAGCCTTCAGCCGGCGTAAGGAAG
>WWET01006734.1:0-14685 GCA_011038615.1 Limnodynastes dumerilii | reverse complement strand
GTCTGGTCTAATGGATAAAGGATTTAGAGGTCTGGTCTAATGGATAAAGGATTTAGGGGTCTGGTCTAATGGATAAAGGATTTAGGGGTCTGGTCTAAGAAAGCTCAGAGAACCAGTCCTTTCATCAGACAGGCAGCCAAAAAGGTCGGGTCCATTCCCCAGCAAAGGCAAATGCTTTTCTTATAATAAAACCCGCTGTATAAGGGCAATTCCCCCACTGATGTGTCCGCTGTAGGATTTAGGTTGCCCATTAGGGGTCCAGTTTGTTCTAGTTCCCCCTTCTTACTAAAACATCTGCACGGCAGTGGCCTGACATCCTAGAGCAGAGAGCTTGAGGAAGTTAGCAAGGGTAGGATTTCAGGTCCGTTTTCGAGTCCCCCTAGTGTTGAATTAATTATTTCCCCAGTTGGAGTACACAAAAAGGATCCGGGTGAGTTTAGATTAATTCAGCATATACCGTACCCGGAGGGTTGAGCGGTAAACGATGCGATTGACCCAGGTCAGTTACTCACTTTTTTCCTCTGAAGAAATCCTATCTTAGATGAAACGTGTCAGTGAGTGTTGATTTAATTTCCATTTGCATTCTGTGGACCCCGTTAATGGAAGCGTGCATAATACTCTTTGTGAACTCTGCTGGACCATTATTGCTGCAGCGATTCGGACCGCAAAACCACTCCAAAGTGTAGAGCTGACTGCCAGTATATTGATGCAAGCCATTGTAACGGAGTGAGAAAGGGTGGATGGCCTGTCTAAGAAGGAGTACTGTCATTTCTCTCAACCTCCAGGGTTCAACCTATTTAACAGCCTACCGTGCCTCTGCTTGCCTTCTTGTCTAACGCTTCTGTTTCAGTCAGGAACTCTAATATCCGACCGCATCTGAATGAATTGAGCTTACTTGCCCCGCTCTATATCTTGGAGCTTTGCTCTCATTATCTTTGCAAGCCTCATTTCCAAACTTATCTTTGCTTCAAGGACTAAAGGTTCTAATAACGTGGTCAGGAGCTACTGTATGTCATTGCGATATCTATATCTATATGAACTTCACTATTGGTGGTCCATGGTGCATTTATTAATCTGGCCATATTGAATTTTATTTGGGTCTATTGTTTTACTTTGCTAGTCTGGTACCTGATTAATTATTGTTAATACATTTGTTGTTATATAATCAAGAAAGCATAGTTTATCTATTACAAATTTCTTACTGCAAGTTTTAATATTATCTTTACTTTATTTGTAATCAATATTTAATGGTTGGTCTATACAGGGAATCACAACCCCTTGAACCAGCTGCGTCTAGTGGTGTATTTAATGAGTGGCTTATTTAGATTCCATAAGTGCTACTAATGAAATTTCTTTTTCTGTAAGCTTTAATGTGGAGTAATTTTAAGGGAGGTAGTTCAAAAGGCCAAGATGTCCTCATATTTGGCCGGGTTAGATAATTTTTCAGTTTAAAATGGGGGGGGGGGTTACCTTTACAAAATTTGTAATGGTCTGGAAAGTGATAACAGGCTGGGCGCGGAGTCAGGTGATGACAGGCTGGGCACGGAGTCAGCCTCCGAGGGAGGACTTGCGTAGGCCGATCTAAGGGGGATTTGCTGGGTATATTGATAGCGGCGGTGCCCGGGGGTTACGTTGTCTGATTTTGAGGCCAGCTTATTCAGGGTCACCTTCTCGGGGGCCTTCTTTGAAACTTTCAGGGTCAGCGAGTTGGAGGCCTCGGGTAGGTTGGTGGTAGACTAAGGCAAGCTTGCACGCAATATGGTTCTAAAAGAGGGCTACGTTGTGTACAGGGTTCACCGTTCCAAAACAGATCGGCTGGTATGGGGCCGTTGGGTTGTTCTGCTGGCTTCTGACAACGCTGCTATTTGCCCAGTGGGTCTGGCCAGGTGTTATTTGGATTGGGAGGGGGTAAAAGGTAATAATTAATTGCCCACAGTGGTGGAGACCCTTTAACCAAATTTCAATTTTCCTTTCTATTTTAGATATGTTTGATTTGTATCGGGTTGGATGCCGCCTTGTACGGTACCCACTCTTTTCGTATTGGCGCCGCCCTAGTCTGGGAATTAACTTTTGACCTCAGCATCATGAGACACAAGTGCTATACACTGAGCCATCGTGCTGCAAATCAAAAGTACATAAGCACAAAAGGGAGGTTGTATCACCGTTATTGCTTGAAAAAGTGCCTAAACGACACGAAACGCGTTGCAAGCCTACACATGCACGGGGCTGGTCTGTAGCT
This sequence comes from Limnodynastes dumerilii, assembly GCA_011038615.1. Lineage (NCBI taxonomy): Eukaryota > Metazoa > Chordata > Amphibia > Anura > Limnodynastidae > Limnodynastes > Limnodynastes dumerilii. The sequence continues at coordinate 12,446 of WWET01006734.1, read as the reverse complement.
TATCCCTTGATTTATTAGCAGGAGTGTGGGTGCTGTTATCTCTCATTCCAAGAGACTTATTACCAAGTTATTCTCTGTGGAGCGTCTGTTTACTCTAAATTAACATTGTCTGTGGACTCAATACTATACATATCGCTGAGGGTTACAACCTACAAGCTTCTATCTGGGTGAACTGGACTCATTCATATGCGCTCTGGTGCTGATTGGAAGCTTTACAGTCTTTGCAATTTGGTGTCGGGCTGGCCACCGGACACCTTTGGATTCCCTCTAAGGCATGTCTCTGGACTAGATCAAGAGGAACGAATGTTCATCTCCCCCAGTGTGGGTTACCTCTCTTGTGTGTCCCTGCCTAATCTCTGCAACTGATAAGTATAACAGCTCTCCACTTTCTGTCATCATTGACGTTGACTTATTGCCACTTGCTCCTCAAGTCTCCTTATTCAATGCATGTGTTATTGATGTTTTTATGTTTATCTATATTTTAAAGAGTTTTTGATGTTTTTTTTAAATATGATTAATATTTACCAGTTTTGTTCTATTCATCCATCACAGCCATTAGTGTTTTATTAACACATATATAACACATATATAAGGTTTCTGCGCTGTCACCTATATATATTTTCTTACATAAGCACAAAATAACTTCACAGTGTAATCAAAGTTAAATGAGCTAATAAAAAAAAGGGACAATGTGACTGAATAATACATGAACATATGTGAAAACTGCCAGAAATGTCCAGATAATGAATTGTCAAATAAGAGAAAAGACGCCCGTTTCCCCAGAATATAGACCTGTGAATGGTACGTTGCTCTATACGGACGCATATGCAACTCAAAAATATGCTCCGGAAAATTTAAATAAGAATATGCGGGGGAGCCATTTTAATGAAGGAAATTGGGTGCGACTATCATGAATCACACATACGGAAGACACATACCCATGGGAACGCACTCAGAAAGTTACAAGTGGTCTATGGTGGTGGAAGTCTCTGACAGCACAGCCGAGAGAGGGGAATGTCGTGCTTGTGAGAGGGATTGGCCAGCACAAGGCGTGTGCGTATAATTACGATCCGATCGCCACACGGACCTCTGAATATGGCCCTAAATTACCAAGTTCTGTAGTGCTGCTCTGCTTATCTTTCTAGATTCTTAACAGTGCCATCTGGCTGTCCATTTCCCCTCCCTTTCAGGAGTATAAGAGCGATACTTATCCTGGGAAGTTGCTCATTCACTGTAATGAGGGCTCTGTCCTGTTATTTTATTTCATGCTGGGTTACACGGGTTACAGGGGGCTTCTGGCAGCTGTGAATTTTGGTCTGTCTTTTGTGGGGAGGACATTACCGGACATCTTTAATAAAGCCAAGAACATCACCTTCAGCATGCTGGTATTCTGTAGTGCTTGGTCTGCTCCACACCGGCCTTTCTCAGCAGCAAGGGAAAGCATCCAGTCTCTGTGGAGGTTTTTGCATTATTGGCTTCTGATATTGGAATATTGGGCTGTATATTTTTTCCTAAATGCTACAATATTTTGCGAAGACCAGAAAAATACAGTAAAAGAAACTTCTTGGAGATACATATTAATGAATGATGTTTAACGGAATGACATAACCTGATTTATTTTCATGAGAAATATAAACAAAAAAACAGACAATCTAAATTTTTGTCGATTCAAGTTAAATTGATTAAAAAATGTATTACTTTAATTTTGTATATTTTCTGTGAATTTGCAGGAATTTCTCTGTAGGTGTAGGACTTTACAGAGAGATTTTCTATGAGCTTAATAAGAATGATGTATTACACATAAAAAGAACAATCAGTGGATCCAATTGCTGTGGATCTCTTTGTGTTTCTTTATGTTTCTCTAAAGTTCTCCAGGATTTTTGGTGTCTATGAATTACTGTTGGGCCTCTGTGGTTCTCTTATAGTTTTCATGGTTGTCTGTGGATCTCTGGGGTTACTATGGGTCTCTGAGTCTTTGTGTTTCTTTATGTTTCTCTAAAGTTCTCCAGGATTTTTTGGTGTCTATGAATTACTGTTGGGTCTTTGTGGTTCTCTTATAGTTTTCATGGTTGTCTGTGGGTCTCTGAGTCTCCTTGGGCCTCATTTACTAAAGTCGATTTTGTCAAAAAAGCCCAAAGTCCAGGGACTTTGGTGAAAGTCCAGGGACTTTGGTGGTGATTATGGCATCGCCACATTCACTAAAGGTAAAGTCCGGGATTTTGGGCTTTTCCAAAATCGATCCAACAAACATCGCTGAAACATCGCAGTCCCAATTTTTACAATGTAAGAGATAGCAATCGCTGGATTTACTAAAGGTGTTTTGACACAATTGCCTCAAGTTTGTCCAGAAATCGCTATAAAAAAATCGCCTTCTGTGTGTGGTGCTTTCATTGAAAGCAACACACACTTTAGCTGAAAAACACATGTCAACATCATTGACGTGTTTTTCCTAGTAAAAATGACAAGCGCATCGTGCTATTAACCCTTACCATGCTGTGGCTGCTATTACTGGAAGGCAAAGCATAGCCATGTTTTTCAGGCCATGCTGTGCCTTCTAGTACTATAAGCGAAAGCATGGCAAGGGTTACTGCTATGGTATGCTCTGCTCATAAAAAAAAAAAAGTGCACAAAATTTATAAACATTCTTTACAGTCAAAAACATTATATATCCAAACATACATTACAAGTTAATGTGTGCCTCTTAGAATTATTTAAACTATAGGTGGCTACTCTGTAAAAAAAACCCTATGTGTAATGTGTGGTATAAGTGTTAAAAATACTAAAATGCAGTATTAACTCACCGTTCTGTAGTCATCTATCTTGAGATGAGTTGTTTGAAGATCGGGAGCTGTTGCAGGAAGAACAGGACATTTTGATGACAGTCCTGATCCTGTTGATCGAAGGTCTGCCCATGCTGATTGTAGATCTGGACCACTTGATTGAAGTTCTGCTGCCTCCTCTTCTCCGTCGCGGCGTCCTCCTCCTTGCTCTTCTGAGGTTCCGTCGCTAATGACCATTCGTTCACTAGAGGTCTCCCTTTTATAACTAACTAACTTGACCGGATTCAGATTTAATAACGCAGGTCACTTACGCACGCATTGTGCGTAAGTGATCTGCCTTCACATGCGCCCTCCAGATGTTCCAAGGAAATGGGCAGTGCTTCCCTTCTAAAGCTGAAGGGGAATAAAGCTGTCACTCCCCTCTGTCGTGCGGGCTTTATGGTGGCTTACGCTGCCATAAGCCTGAATTAAATCAGATGTGCGGATTAGCGGTCCGTACGACCACTGATCCGCTACAGTGTGGAGCCCCCTCCCACACTGTACAATTAAAATGCTTCCCCCCCCAAGCTAGAGAGGGCTATTTAAACCCTGTCAGAACTCTCCTCTGTGCAAGATCTACTTTGTCACAGAAGGAGCCTGGTTCTCTCGTTGTTGCTGCCTGCTGTTCAGCTCTGTGTCTTGTCTGTAGTCGAGTCCAGTGCCTTGCCTGCAGTTCAGTCCAGTACCATTGTATGCAGTCCAGTCCAGTGCCTTGCCTGCAGTTCAGTCCAGTACCATTGTATGTAGTCCAGTCCGGTGTCTTGCCTGCAGTCCAGTCCAGTGCCTTTGCCTGCAGTCCAGTTTGGTGCCTTTGCCTGCAGTCCAGTTCGGTGCCTTTGCCTGCAGTCCAGTTCAGTGCCATTGCCTGCAGTCCAGTCCGGTGCTATTGCTTGCAGTCCAGTCCGGTGCCATTGCCTGCAGTCCAGTCCAGTGTCATCGTCTGCAGTCCAGTCCAGTGTCATCGTCTGCAGTCCAATCCAGTGCTATTGCCTACAGTCCAGTCCATTGCCTTTGCCTGTAGTCCAGTCCAGTGCCATTGACTGTATCCAGTGTCAGGATTCTCTGTCTGACTCCTATCCTGCATTCCAGTCAGTGCTCAGTCCGGTCACAGGTCTAGGCCCTGCTTGGGTCCCTATTATCTGAAGGCTCCCCGTTTCATCTTCGAAACCCCAACTCCGCCCACTTTCCAACCCGTGGTCGTTCCAGAATTTCCTCAGGCCATGATAGTTAGATCTGGCCATATGGATCCGTCCGGGCAAAACCCTCAGGGACCTGCTACCGAGTTCAGTCTCCAGGACAGAGTCCAAATGCAGGAGGCTGCCCTGTCCCAAGTTGTGACTTGTCTCCAACAAATGACGAATCAGATGGGAGCCTTTCAGCAAGTCATGATGGCCCAGGGTCAAGCATCAGCGTCTCAATCCGTTCCGGTACCCGTTGGTTCCAGGATTCCTTTATCAACCCCAGCTAAATTTTCCGGAGAACCTGTCCAATGTTGGGGATTTCTGCCAACTTCTTTTTGAGCTTCAGCCAGACAGTTTCCCGAATGACCGGGCAAGAATAGCTTATATCATATCTCTCTTATCGGGGAAAGCCCTGGCATGGGTTTCACCGCTATTGGAGAAGTCAAGTCCCATCCTGTCCTCACTAACGGACTTTCTGAAAACATTCCGGACTATTTTCGACGAACCCAGAAGTACTGCGTCTGCCGCATCCGATATTCCCCGACTTCGCCAGAGGGATCTATCAGTTGGGGATTACACCATCCAATTCCGCACCCTGGCATCAGAGCTTTCATGGGATGAGGAGGCGCTGATGTCTATTTACCAGAAGGGTCTGTCAGACCGCATTAAAGACGGACTCTTATCTTGTGCCAAACCTACTACTCTAGATTCATTGATTTCCACGTGTATCCAAATAGACATTCGCCAACAGGAACGTCGCTTTGAACGCCAAAAGATCACAAACTCCAAAACAACTGCTCATCCTCGTCCTAGTTCTCCCGTTCTTCCAGTAGAGGAACCAATGCAGCTCGGCAGATCCCCTATTACCCCCCAAGAAAGACAACGTAGAATCCAAGATAATCTTTGCTTTTATTGCGGGGAACCTGGGCATACTCGTCTGAAATGCCTGCTCCTGATTGATGTCGAGGAGGTCAATCCGGGAGTAACTGTCTGCTCCTCGAACCATCGTGACTGTCTGATTCCTTTAACCGTGGTCAACGAAAATCATCACTTCGAGTGTCCCACTCTGTTGGATTCGGGAGCGGTGGAGAATTTCATTACAAAACAGATCGTGGAGAAATACTAAATACCCACTGAATCACTTTCAGCACCTACTTACCTTACGGCAGTGGATGGCAGCCGTATACCTGGGGGATCCATTACTCTCCATACTCTACCTCTTACTCTTCGTGTTGGAGAACTTCATTCCGAGACTATTCAATTTTCTAGTACTTTCTGAAGCCACTTCATCCATCATTCTCGGACTACCCTGGCTTCAAGCTCACAACCCCCATGTGGATTTTGTTACATCTGAAATTCTCAGCTGGGGCCCCGATTGTTTCCAAGGCTGTCTTGCCAAAGTATCTCCCCTTCGGGTAGTGAATAATTCTGAAGATATTAAACTTCCAGCGCCATACCAAGATTTCACGGATGTCTTCTCTCCTAGAACTGCCGACAAGTTGCCTCCCCATCGTCCGTGGGACTGCCCAATCAACTTAATTCCAGGGTCAACTCCTCCACGCGGTCGAACTTATCCGTTATCGATTCCCGAGACCCAAGCTATGTCCAAGTACATCTCCGAGAATCTTCAACGTGGCTTTATACGTCCCTCCACCTCTCCCGCTGGGGCCGGTTTCTTTTTTGTTAAAAAGAAGGATGGGGGTCTTCGCCCTTGCATTGATTACAGGGGTCTTAACGACATCACAGTGAAGAATAAGTATCCTCTGCCTCTTGTTCCGGAGATGTTCGACAGAATTCGAGGAGCCCAAGTATTCACCAAATTAGATCTACGGGGGGCATATAACCTCATTACAATCCGTTCCGGAGATGAATGGAAAACAGCTTTCAACACCCGGGACGGACACTACAAATATCTGGTAATGCTCTTTGGGCTCAGCAACGCTCCAGCCGTATTCCAGAGTTTTGTCAACGAAATCTTCAGGGATCTCCTCAACAAATCTGTCGTAGTATACCTAGACGACATCTTGATTTTCTCACAGTCCCTGGAAGATCATCGTCTCCAAGTCAAAGAGGTGTTGTCCCGTCTGCGTCATCATCACTTATATGCCAAGTTGGAAAAATGCCTCTTTGAGGTCAATTAAGTAACTTTCCTTGGATTCATCTTGTCCGGTTCAGAGCTCTGCATGGATCCCGCCAAAGTGCAAGCGGTCCTGGAATAGCCCCAACCTACGACCACCAGGGGTATCCAACGTTTTATAGGATTCGCCAATTTCTATTGGAGATTCATTTGTAGCTACTCCACCATTTTGGCACCCATCACCTCCTTAACCAAGAAGGGGTCAAATCCCTCCAAGTGGCCGTCGGAGAGTACCACAGCCTTCCTCCAGCTTAAAGAAGCTTTCACTACAGCTCCAGTTTGCGCCAGCCCGATCTCTCTCTACCCTTATAGTAGAGGTGGACGCCTCATCTGAAGGGGTAGGAGCTATCCTGTCACAACGTTTCTTGGATGGACAGATCCATACCTGCGCCTATTTCTCTCGGAAATTCCAACCCGCTGAAAGAAACTACCCAATTGGTGAAAAGGAACTCTTGGCCATGAAGCTCGCACTGGAGGAATGGCGGTACCTGCTGGAAGGAGCAGCCCATTCCACTATTTTAACCGACCACAAGAACCTCTTGTATCATCAGACCGCTCGCTGCCTCAATCCTCGCCAAGCCAGGTGGTCGTTATTTTTCTCTTGTTTCCTCTTCACCCTGCAGTTCACGCCGGGGTCCCAGAATCGTAAAGCAGACGCTCTATCTCAGTCCTTTTCTTCTTCTGAAACGGAGACAGGAAAAGAGCAACGAATATTAAACCCAATTCAAATGGCAACCACACAACTCATCAAGCCTCCACCTCCTGGGAAAACTTTTGTTCCTCAGTCTCTCCGTCAGAAAATCTTACTATGGGCTCACGCCTCAAAGTTTTCGGGTCACGCCGGAGTCAAAAGAACCATAGCACTCCTCGCTCGCTCTTACTGGTGGCCAACTCTTCACCAAGATACCACCGAATTCATTGCTGCCTGTCAGACCTGTGCTCAGCATAAAGTTCCTCGAAAGCTTTCTCTGGGACCTCTCCAGCCTCTGCCCATTCCCAAGATCCCTTGGTCTCATATGTCCATGGACTTTGTGACTAACCTACCACTATGCGACAAATTCAACACCATCTGGGTCATAGTGGATAGGTTCTCCAAGATGGCTCACTTTGTTCCTCTCCGAGGTCTGCCCTCAGCTCCAGTTTTAGCCAAACTCTTTGTCCAACACATTTTCCGGTTACACAGCTGTCCTGAAGAGATCATTTCTGATCGGGGAGTTCAGTTCACGGCAAGATTCTGGAGATCGTTGTGTTCCAGTCTTGGAGTCAAACTCAAATTCTCATCGGCCTATCAACCCCAGACTAATGGGCAGACAGAGAGGGTCAATCAAGATCTCGAGACCTTCATTCGTCTCTACATATCCTCTTCCCAGGACAACTGGGTTCAACTTCTACCTTGGGTGGAATTTGCTCATAATTATCACTACCATGAGTCATTGGATACCACTCCGTTCAAAGTGGTGTTCGGTCAGCATCCCAGAATTCCACCGTTCTCTGCACTTCCCGCTTCACAGGTTCCTGCATCCGAAATTCTTCTCAAAGAATTCTCTGAATCTTGGAGAAAGGTCAGAACCTCACAGTCAAAAGCCTCTCTGCGGTACAAGACACTAGCAGATTGCAAAAGGCGGGCTGTTCCCCTTTTATGTCCTGGAGATAAGGTTTGGTTGGCTTCTAAGAATCTCAGACTCAGAGTACCCTCAATGAAATTCGCACCTAGATACATCGGACCTTTCAAAATTTCAAAAGTTATTAATCCTGTGGCATCAACTGGATCTTCCACCTTATCTCAGAGTACCTAAAGCATTCATATCTCCCTTCTCAAACCGTTGGTCATCAACAAGTTCTATACACCCATCAAGAGACCTCCTAAGTTATTTGGATCTGCAGAGAATGAAGTTGAAGTCAAAGAAATCATTGATGCTCGAATGCGACATGGTCATCTCCAATTTCTTGTCGATTGGAAAGGATATGGTCCTGAAGAGCGTTCTTGGACTCGTGCATCTGATATTAAAGCTCCAAGACTCATCAAGAAATTCCTGGACAAACACCCATCCAAAGCAAAGCTTGGATGTCCACAGGCCACCCTTAAGGGAGGGGGTGATGTCACACCGCGGCAGACGGTGCCGGACTTAACCACCGTGGTCCCGCTCACCAGCAGCTTCTCCCAGCCGTCAGTCTCCTGGAGGGTCTTGTCCTTTGTGGCGCTGTTCACTGGAGTCTTCATCCCCGGCGGTGCACGTGTCTTCTGGCGTCCAGCAGCGGGAGCTCCGTTGCATGGGCGTCGCCATGACAGTCAGCAGCATGTGATCTTCCTGGACCAATCAGGAGCAACCAGCTGGAAGCACATGATCGCAGCAGCCAATCCCAAGCTAGAGAGGGCTATTTAAACCCTGTCAGAAGTCTCCTCTGTGCCAGATCTACTTTGTCACAGAAGAAGCCTGGTTCTCTCGTTGTTGCTGCCTGCAGTTCAGCCCTGTGTCTTGTCTGTAGTCCAGTCCAGTGCCTTGCCTGAAGTTCAGTCCAGTACCTTTGTATGCAGTCCAGTCTGGTGCCTTGCCTGCAGTTCAGTCCAGTACCATTGTATGCAGTCCAGTCCGGTGCCTTGCCTGCAGTTCAGTCTAGTACCATTGTATGTAGTCCAGTCCGGTGCCTTGCCTGAAGTCCAGTCCAGTGCCATTGCCTGCAGTCCAGTTTGGTGCCTGTGCCGGCAGTCCAGTTCGGTGCCTGTGCCTGCAGTCCAGTTCGATGCCTTTGCCTGCAGTCCAGTCCGGTGCCATTGCCTGCAGTCCAGTCCAGTGCCATTGCCTGCAGTCCAGTCCAGTGTCATCGTCTGCAGTCCAGTCCAGTGCTATTGCCTACAGTCCAGTACAGTGCCTTTGCCTGTAGTCCAGTCCAGTGCCATTGTCTACAGTCCAGTCCAGTGCTATTGACTGTATCCAATGTCAGGATTCTCCGTCTGACTCCTATCCTGCATTCCAGTCAGTGCTCAGTCCGGTCACAGGTCTAGGCCCCGCTTGGGTCCCTATGCGCAAGCATTATCTGAAGGCTCCCCGTTTCATCTTTGAAACCCCGACTCCGCCCACTATCCAACCCGTGGTCATTCCAGAATTTCCTCAGGCTGTGATATGTTCAATTTAAGACCTTGGCTGTAGCTGTAGCTTCTACCCCGGACCTCCGGATGCTTTAGCGCTCGTACTGCCGAAGATGAAGGTGATAGTAGCAAGCCAACCAATGCATTTCGGCTCAAAAGGCTTATTATCTCATTGGTTAAAAGTAAAAAGCCACTTTTATGCATTGTTGCAAATAATACAAATACATTTTTTTACAGAAAGGTAAAACAGAAGGTTACTATTTTTCACCATACATAAAATCACCATAGTTTATAATTGTATACCTAAATGGGTATGGATAAACAATAATGATGTAAATGAGAGAACTTCAATTAGCTTGTCAGTTCTTATATAAGAAAAGGATGACATAACTGTATCCATCAAAATATAATTCTCATCCTAATATGCTAAAAACGTGAGAGGAGGCGACAATGAATAAAAAACGTGATCCATTAGTCTAAAAATGGGGTAAAAATATTTGGGAAGCTAAGTATCAGTAATCCATAAAAATTATAAATAATAAATTAAATAAATACATATATAAATATATAAAAAAAATTCTCTGTAGAGCAGGCATGATCTTCTTTGAAATGGCTGGATATGGTATGTTTCAGAAATCCTTTTCTGATGTTGTTCAGTGTTCAGCCCATCTTGTTTTTAAAGCTCTTCCTGTCCTGCCAATATACTGTTTTCCACAGTTACATTCCACCAAATAAAGCACATTACTAGAAAGACAAGTAATGAATTGTTTCATTTCATAAGTCCACCTGAGTGGTTGGACCTGAAGTTTATGGTTTTTCTGTTCTGCCCCCTTTCACTTTACAGGCTCCACAACGATAAAAACCCCTAGTTAATATTTTAGGGGTCTTTGTGCCTGGTTTACTGGTAAATTCATTCCCCAGATTTATCACCTTTTAATAAATAATAGAGACCAATTTTTCTTAATAATCTTTTTTATTTCCCTGTATTAATATTGTAATAATATTGTGTAATAAAGGACATATTGGTCTTGTTTTTTATTGGTTGTAAGAGGGTTTCTCTATCCATTTGTTCTATCCAGTGACTCATTTTGATAACCTTTTGTTTTAAGATAGATGCTTGGGCATGAAATTCAGATTCCTCTGTACAATTTCTCCTCACCCTTTGAAATTGCCCCTTGGAGATATTGTTAAGCCAATTGGCATGATGACAGCTGTCAATTTTGATAAATGCATTACAGTTAGTTTCAAATAGTTTTTGACCTTGAGTGTACCTTCATCTGCATATATATCAAGGAAATTAACTTCAAGCTTATCTGAAATTGTAAAATGATGTTTTTATCATTGTTGTTCAAAAAATTGCTTCCATAGGAGCCCTGTATAAACAGTTTATGCAGATGATGCAGGCTGCATCTGTTATCTGAATCGACCAGCGTCTGTGTGAGTCGCTGTCTATGTGACCATGACCAAGGGCAGAGAGACTTAAACAGGGACTGTCTCTCTTTAAGGGTCGTATTCAGAGATCCGATTTAGCGGCGACTTCTGTGCGCATTTTTAGGTACGTTTCACATGCGCATGCGAAGTAACCTTTTATATGCAGTTAATGTAGACGATACGTGCGGAAGTGCCAAGCGGACGGACTTCTGAATCGGACATAGAAAAATCCACACCTAACTCAGACAGAAATATAAGCACGGAAGGATTTGCATAGAAATGGGCGGGGTGGGGGAGGCATTTAAATGATGGAAAGGGGGCGCGATTGCAACTATACACAAGGAAGACACATACGCTCGGAAATGAGTGCGGATAGTTAATGCCAGTCTATGGAGGCAGAAGTCTCTGAGAGCACGGATTAGCAAAGGAAGTGACTGGGGTTTTGTTGGGTTTAACTTGCTCCGTCGGTGCGTATATTTGCACTCCGATCACAGCACGGAAGTCTGAATACGGCCCTAAGTCACCACTGGGCGTGCCCTGTGGAATTTGCAGTCTCACCTAGCCCTAGAAATAACCCTGCTCCTAGCAACTTGAATAAAGCATGCACTGATTGCATAGATGGAGGATCAGGACTCACTCCGCAGGCCAATTATTGAGGGTCCCTTTGTAGAAGAAAAATCACCAAGGTCTGAATGCCACCAAATGCTTGCCCTAAGCATTCACCTTCTCTGTCAGGTCTTGGCACACCTGTATCAAACTTTGAAACTGATTGATTAAGGTCACTGGTTCCAACAAAGATGTCTCCCTAGGAAAACTTTGTAGAAATACTGTACAATACTTAAAGTTTTTGGGTCGGTTATGCCGAACCTTATTGTGGGGACAGACTTGATTGTAGGCTCCCGGCAGATCACAACACTGAACAGCAGGGCCGGTGCTAGGGTGTTTGGCGCCTCCCTGCAAACTTTAAATTTGCGCCTACCTGTTTAACAATATGCCAGGCAACAGCCAAGATCTCAGATACAGTCACAGCGAGCATCTAGAAACACCTGCCCACCAATGCGTCAGCAACAGCAGGGATCCCGACTACGTGCCACCTCGGCGACTATTAACACCTGGACACACTGCTCGGACATTTCATACATATCTTTTTTCTGAAATTTGCTGTAAAAAAAATATTTGACAATTATAAATAATGTCTGAAATACTGAACTTATTTCTGTATAATTACAGACGTAAGAACCACCTGAGAACTGTTCCAGAATTGTGTATAGTTATTGTGAGATCGCTCGTCCCTGATGTCACACACACTGAGGCAGCTGCTATTATCCCACCCTATAAAACAGAGGACACCGGCATCTACCAGGGACTGAGCTGATCATGTCAGTAGGTGCTGTCACCTGTCATGTCAGTAGCTGCTGTCACCTGTCATGTCTGTATGTACTGTCACCTGTCATGTTAGTAGGTGCTGTCACCTGTCATGTCTGTAGGTGCTGTCACCTGTCATGTCTGTAGGTGCTGTCACCTGTCATGTCTGGGTTCTGTCACTTTATGTCCTGTCTCTGAGAAGTAAATATTGTTTTTCTGCTGCATCTGTGAATAAGAGAATCAAATCTGTAGCAATTTCTACCATCCATTCCCTGAGAAAACGTTTCTGTGTATAAGGTAAGTGTTGGATGATCAGAGTCAGAGGAAACATTCGGCTGGATACAGACTTAAGTAAGTTCTTGAACTTAGTTACTCCTTGGCTAAACCATGCAGATTGCAGGGGAGTCATATTTCATCTGATGCAA